>VZUI01097253.1:0-100181 GCA_013401135.1 Cettia cetti
CCCTCCCCCCGCCCCCCCCCCCCAAAAAAAAAAAAAGTTGGTTTGTGTTTTTTCCCTTTAGAAATCATCCTGGCTAACATCTTAGTTTCTTTCAGTGTGAATTTGGAAGAGTGCTGAGGTTTTCTTGTGATTCATGGGGTGTGTGCGTGTATATGGGAAATCTCTGGATTCCAGATTGATATAAATGCCCATCTTCAGTGAAGATGAACTTTTATTAACCAGTTAACTTATCAGAAGTCTAGCTGATGAAGAACCTGATCTTTAAAGTTAGGCTTATTCTACATATCTACTGGTAGGCTTCAGTTTAGCACCTATTACTTTAAGTTCTTGACCTCTTAGGTTGATGAAGATGTCACCATGATCACAGTCAGCTTGTATTTCATCTTCCAGATATGGAAGAAATAGTGTTATGTCCTTCTGTCCATCCTTGCAGTAGTTTAATAGCTGCCAACATACCTCTTTTCTCTAAATAGGTTGCAATCTTCAGGTCAGATTTTCTGAGGGATGTCTGATGACTATTGAGGCAGTGATTCCTTAAATTTTAAAGTAACTGAAAGCATGATATTCCCTGCGTTTTACCATGTGGTTTGTGAATAATCTATTCTTTATTTTTGACAGAAACAAGTTGAAAGTTGATCTGGTTTGTATGCTTGTACATACAACAATGGTAGTATGATTTTCTCAGTAAATGGCAAGCTTAATAATAAAACTGTATCACGGCATCTAATTAACTTTGGCATTGTGTTGTTGTTGCCAGAACTAATGTTAGTACCAGAACTTGTCAGTTCTAACTCAGTTTCTGTTCATGGTAAAAGGTAAACTGCAGGTGAGCTGTTTCTACCTACAGCTACTTGGGAGTGCCCCTCCTACTGCATGGCGGTGTGGGGATGGATCCCTCTCTGCATGGACCCTGCCTACCCAGCTGTGGCCACCTTTCTTGGTCCTTCATCTGTCTGATTTGAGAGCCAAATTGAGAGTCTGATTTGTTCCTCAAAGGTTTAAAGTGCTGGAGTGAGACATTTTAATTTTACTGTGTTATATAAATGTGTAAGTTATTGTGCTTTGTATTTGGTTTTCACTTCAAACTTCAGGTAGCTGTTACTAGGTTAATTTGCTGATGTGTGGATATATTGCGTGAATACCTTTACGCTGTTTTCTATATTCTCTATTTCCACTGCATTATGAATTGGTCATCCATACTTTGAAACCCTTTGCATATCTCTTATGGTCATTGATTTTGCTAACTGTGCTGTTTCTCTTTCCCATCAAAAAGTAAGCTGAGTCCAGCTGAAGTGTAATTGTAAAGGGTATATGCTACTCTGTCACTATCAGAGTAGGCTCAAATATACTTAGATATATTAGACAAATCACTTAGTTGTTTCCTTTATTCCAGGTTAGTGCATATAAATCTGTGGTCTGTTTATTTCTTGATCGCCTGTATTTTGCCAAGTCATATACTGTAAGTCACTTTGTCCTGACAGCTGAATTTAATGTCCTTTGACTTGAGGTCTTCTGGCCTCACTTACTCTGGTTTCACAGCCTTAGACCTAAGGCAATGCTTGAAAGAATCTGCTTCATCCCTTGTGTGAAGTTTGTAGAGCAAGCCGGGCTGGAGAAGAAAAGTCACTAAAAAAGTGCCAGGGCTACCTCAGTCTGCCTAGCTCAACCCAGTGTGCAGGCTTGTGTGAGCACTGCTACTTACATAGGTACAGTAGGAAGGTGAGTGCACCCCAAAATACTGTCCTTATGTCAGCTTAGTCAAATGCTTAATCTTTTGCTTTAGCTGTTGATTGCAGATTATAAAGGCATCAGTAAGATCATTCATGCAGCCTAATTCTTGAAGCTAACTGTAGTGATCTTCCTCTGTATGCAGATGGGCTTGGGCCATGAGGAAGGATTTGGTGCCCCCTGCTTAAAATGCAAGGAGAAGTGTGAAGGATTTGAGCTTCATTACTGGAGGTAAGTGACACCAAATGTATCGTAAGCTGTGACTCAGCACTGCAGGCCTTGACATATGTATTCAAATGTCATAGTAACCATTCTTGTTCTCTCTCTCAGTTAAACTATTAAGATGTTTTTAAAAAGCTGACACAGTTTAGAACTTCTCAGCTGCATTACAATGGAGTATCGAATCACTTGTGAGCATACATTTTGTCTGCCCTGAAATGAATGGTAGTACTTCTACTGCAGCATTTGCTTAAGCTGACTAAACATTTGAAGCAGATTTGTAAAAATATGTCTAGCCTTACAGTAAGAGACATGGCAGGGAAGAAGTATGTTTTATCTCTGTAATAAAATGCCTTTTCAACTCCCAAACAAATATGTAAGCCATGATCAGAGATGCTAGGTTAAATTATTTTGAAAATATTTGAAACTTTCTATACTCTTACAACTTACTTAGAGGGGGAAGAGTTGTCGCTTGTATGTGTCACACAAATTCAAATAACTTAGAAAATACTGAGCCTTGGATGGTATACTGTTCCTAAATCAGTGAGTTGATGATAGACTATTTAAGTGCTGTCATTACTTATGCAGAAACTTTGTATTTCATTAAGACTTTTTTTTTTCTTTTACTGAAACAAGACGTATATACGTGTATTAATGCATTTATGTATTACTGGCCCAGTTTACTCAATATTCTGGGTGCTCTTAGATGTAGCTTAGTAATTCTGATTTTTTAGAAGAAAGGTCTCTCTCAAAGGGAAAAGCCTGAAAAGAACAGAAAAAATGCTGTTAGTGCTAGCACTTGCTATCAACGAAAATTATTCCTTTAACCAATGCTAACTAGCTACAGTGAAAATTGCATTTGCAGTAGAATTTTTTTTTTTTTTTGTAAGGTAGCCTTTGTATCCCAGCCATAGCAGCATCAGGTGCTGATAAGGCCTAGGAGATTTTACGTCTTTGCCCAAATATTTGACTGCAAATGAGACTGTTTAGAAAATAATTAGGCAAACAAAAACAAAATACAGCAAAAACTTGTTATAAGTTGATACATAATCAAGCACTATATTCTTATCTGTAATATGTAGCTACTGAAAGAACCTACAAATAATGACATGGATACATGGATCAAGAAGTGGGTAAAGCACTAGTAAGTAAATGTGATCTAAAAATAAAAAATTTATAGAAAGGCTTTTTCAATATGCACTACATCACTGAGGGGTTGTGTGTAGAAGTAATAGTAGCATAAAACAGAATGTAAGTAATGCAAAAATGAGAATTTTAAGAAGTGCAAGAGTCAATAGTGTTTATCCATGGTTAGATGAGAAATTGTATTACTTTCTACTTGGAAGCTCTTTTGTTCATAGTCACAGTACCAGATGGGGAAATTACAAGTGGGGGACGAAAAAGTGCAGTTCACTTTCTCTTTTTATTTTTTTTAACTTTTTCTTAGTTGCCAATGTTACAGCTTGTAACTGCTAGATTATTCTTTAACATAAAATAATTTGGAATAAAAAATAAAATGGATGAAGTGGTTTAGTCACATAATAGTATGACTGCCAAGTTAAAAGGTCTGCTTCTGTATGGCTATAAGGGGGTTTTTGCCTGTGTTTTTCTTTATCCTTATTCCATTATCTTCCTGTGGTTAGGGCTTATTGTGCCAGGTCCTGAATACATAGCTCATGAGAACACTATATCTCCTAAAAAGTAAAAATTAGTAGACAGCAGTGGATTAAAGATGTTTCAAGTAATAAAAAAATGTAAAAACAGTGACTATTTAGCTAAGATTTATTTTGGAAATTGAGTCCATATAGGATAGACAAGATAAATAAGGTAGCTGGAAGTAGTCTGAGAAGCTTCATCTAAGTGTCAGACAAGTGTGGTACATACCTCTGAAACAGTCAAAAAGTTAGCAATTGAGAGAATTTAAGAATGGGTTGGAAAATAGCTGCTTCTCCAGCAGAGCTGCTGCTGGGGACAATAAGAGTCTGAATGCAGTTTTGTGTAAATAGCTTTCAAAGGAAAAAATACATTCACATGCCTTACATAGTGCATATATTTCCACTTAAATGGAAAGTTATGCATCTCAAATATGTTTACTTAATTGTTAGCCTTTAAATCTGAAACTGTTTTAAGTAGGAACAAACTGTAGCACAGGTGGACAGAATATTGTCTTTATAACAGGAATAATCAAAAATCAGTTCAAGTTTACCCACTTATTTCATTGCTACTCATCTCTAAGAGACAAGTGTTGAAATAAGAATTGTACTTAGGGAAACAGTTATACACTGGGAGAATAATTTGGGATAGGGATTGACCTCTGGGCAGCAGCCAACCAACCACAGAGCTGCTTTCTCCCTGTCCCAGACATCAGGGTGGGAGACAAAAGGAGAAGCAATGCTCATGGGTTGAAATAATCAATTTAATAGGAGAAGTGGTGGGTGAGCAAGCGATGCCAAGGGAATCACTGGCCAGCTTCCACCAGCACACTGATCCCCAGCCGGTCTCAAAGCAGTAACTACTTAAGAAGTCAGAAACCTTGACTTCTTCATCTTCTTTTTCTGTTTTATTGCTTATCATGATGTTACATAGCATTTAAACCCCACTGACCAATTAGGGTCAGCTGAGCCCCTTTCCAGTTTCTCTTCTTGCTGAGGATGGGGCAGAATTCAAAAATGGGGAAGCCTTGACTTTGTGCCAGAAGAGCCCAGTAATAGCAAGTCCTATCAAGGCTGTTTTAGCTACAAACCCAAAGCACAGCTCCGTAGGGCAATTTGAGGACAGTGAGCTCCATAGGAGCCAGATGCGGCCCAGCAAGCGGGGCAGTAGCAGCCGCGTGTGCCGGGTGTGGTTCTGCTGCCGGCTGTTCCAGGCAGACACTGCCCTCTCCTGGGGACAGCTGAGCAGTTTCAGCACATCTCTCAGCTCTTGGTCTGATACATGAGAATGATGTTCCTCAAAGAGACAGCATGCAATTTCTTTTTGTATTTCCATACAAAATAAATCTGATTCTTTTTTTATTTGCATACAAAATAAATCTGATTCTTCCTCTGGGGAATCAGATTGTAAAGTGCACAAAATACCCAAGTGTACCTATTTAGTAGCAGGGTTTTACAAGGAGCTGCTACACCCTTCTCTATACTGGGACTATTTGGAATACACCTCTTCTGGGGTGGCACATACTGTTTTAAAATGTTTGTGCTGTAAATCTTGACAACTGTGTAGGCAGGTTTTCTAGGTGCAGAACTGTAAATTGAGGCTAGTATAGAAATGGTGGTAAACCAAGCCTTTAGTAGAATTTATTCCTAAGTTTTGAAGTTCTGATAACCCCAGTGTTGTGAGCTGAACACAAAATTAATAAAATGAGAGATGTGATCTACAATGGTAGCTGAATGGTTAATAACTACCTGGTTTGTCTTAGTGTTAATAGCTTTTGCTTTTAAATTTATCCTTAGAATCATGCTTCTGTCAAAGTGTAACAGCAGCAGAAGATGGAGAAGGCCTTTTTAATTTAGGTGTTAGATTTCTTTCAGGCTGCAAAACAACCCCCACACAGTGGGGTCAGGCTGGATGTAAGAGATTGCTACTCAGTTAGTTACATATTGCTCTTTGGGAATGTGTTCCCCACTAGAGGGAACTATGGGACAGGAGTGGGAAGTTGCTAAAAACAGAAGGGAAGGTTCTGATTTACGTTGGTTGCATATATACCAGAAAGTGGTAACTGTCCCTGATGTGACTTGCCAAGATGTCAAAAAAAACTTCCAAAACCAAGAATCTTAAGCTTGTGAATGATCTTTTTCAGCATGTGGCTTCTCTGCACAGATACAGTATGTAGAAGGCAGGGAGAGCCTTAAGTTGGCTTTAAGATTTTCTGATACTACAGCTACAGGGAAGCATTGAGATGCAGTTCAAAGGAGTTGCAATTACTTACAGCTGCATTAATAACATGAAAACATAAAAGAAGGAATCACAAAATCGTAGACTTGGATGAAGAAGCAATGTGCCTTCTCAGTAATTTCACTGATGATGAAAAGCTGGGAGAAGTGGCTGATACACCAGAGGGCTGTGCAGCCCTTCAGAAGGATTTTGACAGGTTGGAGAGATGAGCAGAGGCAAATCATCTGAAATTCAACAAAGGCAAATGCAGTGTCCTGCACCTGGGGAAGAATAACCCCAAGCACCAGCACAGGCTGGAGGCTGACTTGCTGGAAAGCAGCTCTGTGGAGAAGGACCTGGGAATCCTGTGAACAGCAAGCTGTCCCTGAGCCAGCAGTGTGCCCTGGGGGCCTGGCAGGCCAGTGGTGTCCTGGGGTGCCTTCTGCACATGGAGTGCTGTGTCCTATTCTGTTCTCCTCAGTACAAGAGAGGCATGGAGCTCCTGGAGTGGGTTTAGTGGAGGGCAGCAAAGATGATTAAGGAGCTGCAGCATCTCTCTTAAGAGGAAAGGCTGAGGGAACTGGGCCTGTTCAGCCTCAAGAAGTGATGACTGAGAGGGGACCTCATCAATGTCCATCAGTATCTGAAGGGAGGGTGCCAAGAGGATGGAGCCAGGCTCTGCTCTGTGGTGTCGAGCAATAGGACAAAGGACAAGGGGCAGAAAGAACCTGATGCACAGGAAGTTCCACCTGAATATGAGGAAGAACTTCTTTACTGTGCAGGTGATGAGTACTGGAACAGGTTGCCCAGAGAGGCTGTGGATTCTCCCTCACTGGAGATATTCAGGAATCATCTGGATTTCTGTGATTCTCTAATAGGAAGAGGTTAGTCATTCTACATGCAGGGCACAAGCCTCAGGACCTGCCAGGTCTTTGTTGAGGATTTCTCTATGCTTGCAGCTGCTAACTCCTGTCACTAGGAATCGGCATAGGAAGGATCATAATCCATCTTATTTTTCTTCTCCATACACCAAAACATAGACAATCAGGAGGGTAGTTAACATTTGATTTTGGAGAAGGAACTGGAAGTCTTTGATCCTTCCTGTCAGTAGACATTCAGGACACAGAAATCAATCACTTGAGAGGATTGAATCTCTATACCTTCCTTCCTTGTTCTTTCTAACTACTCAAGGCCTGCTAGTAAAGCACTATCAAATATCATGTCTTTACAGTGATTCCACAGATTTTGAAGTTTCCTCCCAATCTTCCATGTTTTGAGTGGGAAAAGCTTTTCAAATTCCTGAGATGTGTGTGGAGGAACATTGCTCTGCTTTGATGAGGTCCTGAGAGCTGTGAAGACACAAGCAGGGGGTCCCTAACACCTCCTTCAACAGGGATCTTGCTGAATGTCCTCAAGTGAAGAGAAAATGTTTTCAACAATGCTGATGGAGAGAACAAGAAATTCTCACTGCCTGTCCCCTTGACAGAGTCAAAGGAGATAAAATTTGATATACTTATATCTCTGTGGGTGTATATAACAGCAATTGTTTGCTCTTGCACGTGACGTGTAAAAATAAATCATCAATTATCAGACTTGTGAAGTGTAAATTTGAGGTAATGGAATGGAGTCACTTCAGTGAGCTAGCTGTATTAATGTCAAAAAAATGACCAGCCAGTCTATTCTAAAGAGAAGTAACTGGCCATGTACCTTCTGCAGAGGGGACAGTGAGTGACTAATGAGTAGGACTGCTGTGGCAACTAGTGAAAGAGCTTAGGACTAAATTGGAAACAGTACCATTCAGGAATAGTTACATGTGTAAATGTCAATTGGATATCTTTTAGTACTGGAAATTCCTCAAGAGGAGAGGTTATAAATCAGGACAGGATACTTTTTGGGGGCTGTTAGCAGCTGTGTGGACATCTTCATGTGGCTGAGATCCAGGGGAAGTGCTGAGGAGCATGGGAAATGGCAACAGCCTAGGGGATTTTCCTTCGATGTACTGAGATATGCTGACATCAGTTGTGACTCAGCATTCTCAACATTCTTCCTGTATTGTTTTGTCCTGTGTTCAGAGGCATAATGGTACACGAGTTCTGATGCCAAGGCCTGTTACACTTGTAACGTAGCCCCTGTAACAGCTTCTTGCAAACTTGGCAAAGAATTATTCACTTAACTTTGAAAGAACAAGGAGATTAGACTGAAATGTATGCAATCAAATTCTTAATTTCAGTGGGTACAGGGGTGGGGAAGATTGAGTACCTCATTATTTTCAATGCAAGTATAAAGTTCCCTGGCAGTTTTCCAGGAAGGACCTAAGGACAAATGCAACTACCTATTTATGAAGAAAAAAACAATCTCTCACAGATACTGCAGTCAGTGAAACACGGTTAGCCTTCTAGGTGGAACCAAGAATAATGACAGCAGCTGAATCAAGGTGTTCATCTAATTGGAAGTAGAAACAGGATCTCTAAGCTATTCTGCATTCTGAAAGAATACTGTTAGGAGAAAGATATGCAATTTCATGATGTAATATGAGCAAAAATAAGGTGCTCTTGTGGCTTTTCCAGCACATGTGAAAGTCTTAGGATGAATTCCACCACAGCTTGTGGAGGGTGGTCTGGTCTGTGACTGCTGTCGATGCTGCTTTACTGTAGTTTGGATGCTGTAGAGTGGGGAGAGTGCATAGCCTGTCACGTGGCAGTTGTGACCACACAAGCAATACAGCAATATGAACTGTTCTGACTGAGGTCTATCTAGCAAGCAGAGCAGTTCTGGACAGCCTGATCATGCTTCAATTGCTTAAGTCTGTGCAGGGAACCCAAGAACATCTGGTCTTTACCAATATTATTAAATCACATTCTGTCAAGATGTGAGACTAAAACTGGGGGATACTATTACTAAAGATTTAAGTTGTAATAGTAAATAAAGTGTTTGGTGTTGTTGTTTGGATGGACAGACTGCTTCAATTCCAGTAGCATGTCTGCTGTGAGGCATAAAGCTGCATGGTGATCAAGATGTAGATCACTAAATCTGTAAAATGCAAGGTCTGATTCTGTCACCTGGTATTAGATCTCAAAAAAGATATGACTGAGAACTGGTAATAAGGTATAATCACATGCATGCCATAAAAGATGAGCAAAGTGAGTATGAACTTAATTAGTATATCAAATAGTCTCTAAGTATTAGCTATGTAAAGGACTTGTGTAGACAGATGCTGAGGATTTTGCAAAATTTTATGTTTTGAGCACTTGAGATGCATAGTAAAGCTTTTAGGCTTAATGGGCAATGGTAGCTCATGCTTGAATGTTTTGATAAACTGGGAGATTGCAAAGTGATTCGTGTTTAGTAGCTATCGAGGTAAGCATCAGCTTTGAAATTCTGCACATCTTTGTGGAAGTGAGTTGGAAGCTGTCAGTCTACACCTCAGTTAGTGATCTCTCTAGGTATTTGTATTGCAAAGTGGAGTCACTTCTGTTTAACATTCTTATTTTGCAGGAGTGGCTCATTTTTATTGCAGAGTTAAGTATATTTATTTGGAATGGGTTTTACAGCTTAAGCTACCACAAGATATGGTTTCTGTATAACCACGTGACCATGGTAGCATCCACCACACACTGAAATATTAGCACCCCTCATCCTAAACTGGTGTACATAGAGGGAGCATGTGTTTGGCCTGGCTGTGTATCACTTCAGGTGGCCAGTTAAAGGTCCTCCTTCCTTTCCCATTACCTCAGGGGCTTGCTGTAGTCATGGCATATTCTTGTTTTGTTCATGTTACATACCTTATCTTAAGGCACCTAACTTTCCTTCAAGACTATATAAAGCAAGATGCAGAACAATATTAGAGTTTGATGGGTTTTGGCAAGCAGAGTTCAGAAGCATTTTGTAGCTAATAGTTTATGCTATTTGCTGTATGAAGAATATATAATGGGATAAAACACTGCTCATTCCTCTTCAAACTCTAGAGATCCAGAAAGTTGATGTGTTTTCTTAGTCTATAATAAAAGACTTTAGTTAACATCTAGTTTCACTAATTTCTGTATGCTGTGGCTGACTGCTTTGAACTGAAGTTCTGGAGATGCCATTAATAAATAATGAGCTAGCTTGTCTAATCCAAAGTTCTGTTCATTTTATGTGAATTGTTTAATTATGCTTAAGGTAACAGATTGCTTTCTAATATTTGTTAGCCAAAGCAGTTGAAACATGTTGTATATGAAAGAATATAATTTATATCCATGTAAGTAGATATGCTTCTACCTTTTAAGGCTGTTTTCTGTGAAAATTCTCTCTACAGCATGTGCCAGAGTATCTATTACTTGATTCAGAGCTGTTTGGAAAAGCTTTTCCCATATAAGCCCTTAACTTTTCTTTCATCTTCTCTTTAAATGCTGTGCTTTGAGCAGAACTTAGTGCAATTACACTCTTTGTATATCAGTATGCATTTTCTTCCTTTTTAGGAAATATTTGTTTCCACATGATAGCAACCCGGTGATAACCAAATATCATGCATACAGTGAAATACATATGAAGAAAATAGTATAGCGTGTGTAACTTCAAATGTATGAAGAGCAACTGAAAATCTAAAAGCCCAAGCAAATGATTGCTGGGGGAATCATGTTGATAATTAAGTTATAATAAATCTAGTAGGTGACTGATAATGGATTATGTATGTGTTAGATCAGGACTGAGATGTAACTGAAGAAATTATATAGCTTGATGTTAAAAATGCATTAGTGTAGTTGACTGATATCTGATAATGATATCTGTAAATAAACAATGTAAATAATACAACACAACACATAAGGAGGTGTTGGACATCTTGCAGAAAAACATGTATATTTGCTAAAGAAAGCACTGGATCCCTGGTGGGTTCCTGGTGACTACACACGCAGATCATGTGAGATTGTAATTCTGTTGCTGTTTCCATGAATTTCAGGAAAATATGCCGAAACTGCAAATGTGGCCAGGAGGAGCATGATATCCCTTCAAGCAATGAGGAAGATCGGAAAGTGGGGAAACTCTTTGAAGATACAAAATACACAACCCTCATTGCAAAGCTGAAGAGTGATGGCAATCCCATGTATAAACGCAATGTAATGATACTGACCAGCCCAGTGCCAGCCAAGAACATATGCATTGATACTGTGACTTATGAGTGGGCTCCTCCTGTTCAAAATCAGACTCTTGTAAGTCCAACTCACATTTTTTTCATGTTCAAGGCAGGAGTTGGTGGGAGATAGTGTAGTAGAGTTTACTGAACGATAACTTTGGCTCTTGTAGCTTTCCTTTCATCCTCCTCAAAACTGAAAATATGGTGCCTTTTTGATGAGTCTTGCATCTTCATCTTGTTTTATGGATAGTTGTATGTAGAAATTCTTAAAAACGTAGAGAAATTAGGTAGTTTTTAATACATAGGATTAAGAGCTATCTAAGTCCCTGGAGACCAGTTTCTGTAATTTGCCTCTTTTTTTCCTTCTTTTTTTTTTTTTTTTTTAATGAACTTGAAAAACTTGCATGGCTTGTAGGCTTAAAGGAAAAAAAAAACCAAACCCAACACCACATGAATTTATATTGTTTAAACTTAAGGGTAACACTTAGTCTTGGTAATAACTTTTACTGTATATGGTAAGAACAAGGTCAGTGTCGGCATCTGAAAGAGCAGCTCCCTTCCAATATATTTTGAGCTGAAGTGGAGGAGATGGTAGATAGCCTTCTGAGGATCTTGCTTCAATTTTCAAACCTTGATCACTTTTCAAACTTTTTACTTTTTTGTTTAATTACTAATTTATTGTACCAAAATGTGCAATGCATGCTAGAATGACATTATCTCAAATTATTCCTTTTCAGTGAATTAATCAAACCTTGTGTATCTAAGGCATATTTAACATTCAGTGACCAATTTTATTTTTAGCCTTGTCATTGCTTTATTAAAACTAGGACAGAGGTTTTTTTTCCCGTGATTTAGCTTAGAGTTATTTCTTCAACAGGCTGTAAGGCCCAAGCAGATTATTTCAGATTCTGCTTTTCTAAGACTGTACTCATGATCAGTATTTACAGATAAAGACAAGGTGCTTTGTAAATGTTACTTACTCAGAGAAGTAATAACTCTTTTCTGTATGTTGTAAAAGGCTTAAAAAGGAGCCTGTCTCTTACTCTGGGGAGAAGCCAATTAATGCATCTGCTGTATTTTATCTCCATTACTGTTTCAGGAGCTTAATGTTTATGGAAAGAACCTTGTTTTTGACAAATTTGACTGTCGCTAAAAACAGCAGAGATTATTTTAGTTGTGTTTGCTTATGAGAATGGGTCTGTAGTTGAAGTGCCATCTGATATCTAACTCCTCCTGATTCAGGCTAGACAGTACATGCAGATGTTACCAATGGAGAAGCAGCCTGTTGCTGGCTCGGAAGGCGCACAGTACAGGAAGAAGCAGTTGGCAAAGCAGCTGCCTGCTCACGATCAGGATCCTTCAAAATGCCACGAGCTTTCCCCCAGTGAAGTTAGGCATATGGAACAATTTGTGAAGAAGTACAAAAAAGAGGCTCTTGGTGTAGGAGATGTCAAGCTTCCTGGTGAGGTGGAAATGAGAGCTCCTGATGAAAATAACTTGAAAAATGGTGGTGGCAGAGGTACCTCATCTGCTGTTGGAACAATGGAGAAGTCCCCAAACCAGAAAGCATCTCAATATGTAAGTATAAGAATGGAAAGATAAAGCAAGAAGGTATATTATCCTCTGGGTGCTCTATTTGGTCATTTTTGCCCAATTAAATTTTTTGTTAATATGGAAGAGCAAAAATCTGGGGAGGGAAAGAAAGAAGGGGAGCTGGAAATTTTTGTGAATGTCTGCATAGAACCCTGGTTTCTGACAATATTTAATGCATTGCAGCAAATAACTTCCCAGGTAACGCCTTCATCCGCAGTGCAAAAATATGTTAGCTTGGAGATTGTATATTAGGGTGGGTTTTACAGAAGAATAATCAAAGAGCTTGTGTTGTCTTATGGACTAATTGTTACATTCTTCTCCTCTTGAAGAGTTAGTTTAATTTTAGAAGCATGTTTTCTCCTCTTTCTTGGAAGAGCACTGAAATTACCCACTTGACAAATTGTGTTTAAAATGAAATGAAATTAAGGAATAATAAAGTAACACGTCTCCATCCTGTGTCCAACAAGTTGAGCCATACAATGGCTCTTTTGATAAGCCATCTTTTCATATTCAGCTCCATTTTCTTATCTATTTTTTTCCTTTGGCATCTGATTTCTCCTTGTAATAGCTCAACAAAAAACAAGGGATATAAAACTACCCAATTTTCATTGATATTTCAAAAATTGTAGCCTAATCAGTATTTCTGACATAACTACTCCTGTGCATGTCTCAACTACCAACTACAAATACAAAATAGGAGTAGGACTACTGAAGGAACATTAAATTAGTTTAGTGAAGGTGGACATTATTTAGGAGTGTCAAAAGCTCTACTCTAAGTTGATTTCTAGAAATGCTGCTATTATATATGTATGAATCCTTCAAATTTTCTGCAGGTTGCTTACAGAAAATTGTTATACAAGTTCTAGATGGAGAAAAAGGTTTGCTTAACATTGGTTGTAGAATGTGGCTTTTGGTTATTGGAGGGTGTGGTGTGCTTCTTTGTTGTTTGTTTCTGAACTGACAGTATATGTGACTACCGGTGCGAAATATAAAGCCAACACTTAGGTTGTAGCTTTTGACATGGCCACTTACCCTGAAAATTTTCAAGCTGTACCATTTGGTTACCTGTATATTTGCCTTTTTTTTTTTTTTTTTTTTTTTTTTTGTTCACTGTCTTGTATGGAGAATCTAAGAAACTAAAAAGATTTTTACAATGCCTTGGTTAGGTTACTATCATTTTGTCTTAAATCAGCCTTTTCTCATGGTTTACTTTAGTTTCACAACAGCAGTTCTTAACTTAGCTCCTCAAGGAAGACCTACAGAAATGCACATCTTGCATTGTACCCTGCTGACCAACTGCCTTGGACTATAAGGCAGTAGCAGGAGGCACTCTGTCCTCTTGAGTAATTGTATGAGAAGGTGCTTTGTTTCTACATATTACTTTTCTACATTACATTTTACATATTTATCACTTCCCAACTTTTCTTATTCCAGCACCTGAGTGTTCTTCCTGCAGTTTAAGCCAAGCATATATTATCACTGTGGGCCGGAATTTAGAAAGAGGCTTGTAGGTGCTTGATAGCATAAGTGAATATTTGGGTTTCTTATCTGTTCTTAGGTACTGAGTTTGCACTGGGTTAAACAATCAGGATTTAGATATGGTTTCCTTAAAGTATTTTGGGAGGGTCTGATTTCTGCAATGATATTTTGCTTTGGCTATATGATTTAGCATTATCTCAACTACTTTCTAACAGTTCAACATGAATTGATACAAAGAAGAGCACTTAAATACTTAGCAAAACAAATACCATCCTTGTCTACACTTTTTTTTAATTGGTTCTGCACCGTTGCACATCCAGTTTTCTTGTACGTTGTCTTTCAGACTGAGTATGAAAGCTGTATTCCTGCAGCTATGGTAAAAAGAATCTCTTGAAAAATTAATTTTCATTATAGGAATAGACTGCACTTCTTTGAAACCTGATACAAAAATTAAAATAGCAAACACAACAACACTAACAACCAGGTCTCCATCTATAATAATTGTCTCTGTTTACAAATATAAAGGTTTTTTACCACGTCTGAAAGCTGAATTAAGTAAGTAAATAAGTACTCAGCATATTTTTATCTTGTAAAGAAGGAAATTTTTATGTAACTTTTAACCACCAAAGCTGGAAATTATGTTAATAATAGTTACTAGATCCCTAGACCCCTAGACCTGGGCAGCTATTTAACCTTCCAGTGGACTTCTTTTGGAGTATGAGGTCTAAAGTAGAAAAGTCAGAAAACTTTATATACATATATATTTGAACTTTCCCTTTCATTACTTTCCCTACATTCTGCATTCTGTTTCTGTTGCAAGTTGTTCTTCCTCTTTTGGTGTCTTTCTATGTATCTTTTGAAATTGTCTAACACTGGGGATCTGATCAATAGGCCTTACAGCTGGGGTATTTTGTTTGTATTTTATTTTTATATGCATACACAAAGCCATTTGTGGCTGATGTGAGTCATAGAGGAAAACCTTCCCAGGATGTTCAGCCCAGTCCACAGACCAGCTGGAGTGCAGGAAATGCCAGACTGGTGATTAAACTGTAGATAAAGAGTTTTTGGTTCAGTAACATAAATCATCTTGGGTTTTTTTACTTGATGGCAAAACCCTCTCTGTAAGCAGGTACAGGGCAGAAGACTGACTGTGAGCTCTCTGGAACTATTTGTAGTGTAGCTGTGTATGTACCTTTTGTAGTTTATCCATAGTCACTCTCCCTGTCCTAAAATCATTAATCACAGACTGTTGGACAGCAGCCATGAGTGACTAGCATCCCTAGAACACAGCTTTAAACAGAATCAGTTTGAAACATTCAAAACATTATTTTTTATTTCCCCCACCAGTGATGCAGATATGGCTCGGTCTCCTCATGACCTATAAGTACAGCCATTTCCATGTCATATGTTCTAGTCATAGTTGGTTAGCTTGGATGGAGGCTCATTATTCTCTCCTTGTTCCTAAGCATGTAAGGTTTACATAGAATAACATGAATTTTAATTGCCTGTTGTTTTCTTCAAACATGGACTGCAATTGCAGAATGTGAAGACAGTGAAATACAACAATCCTTTTAAGGAGTACTAATGCTATGGCAGATGTGCATCATCTTGAATTGCTTAGTTAAACCTAAACTATGGTACAGGTATATCTTGAACCACTACTGTCTACTCATGGGATTACACTAATGCATTAATTTCAATCTGGAAAGATGGGATTTATTAAATATATTGATAGGATGTCATTTTTATTAATACAGCTCTCAAAGACTTAATTAACTTGGTAATAACCTCTTTCCAGTCCTGCTATCACTGCAAACTGAACATGAAGGAAGGTGAGCCAGCTGTCTATGCAGAACGTGCTGGATATGACAAATTGTGGCATCCAGGTTGTTTCGTTTGTTGCACCTGTGGTGAACTTCTAGTAGACATGATCTATTTCTGGAAGAATGGTAACCTGTATTGTGGAAGGCATTATTGTGACAGTGAAAGGCCCCGCTGCGCTGGATGTGATGAGGTAGGAAATTTCCTGGTCCTTTCTTCTAGCACGTAAGTTTGTTCCCCTTAGAAATGATTAGGAGTTTTAGTAAAACATTTCAGTGTAGGAAGATGCTATGCCTTCACCAGCTTAGCTGATATTTTAGTTGCAAAGAACTGAAACCAATATGGGCACTGCACATTTAGGAAGTTCTATCATTTGATTTGGATTTGGTGATTTTGCACAATCTGTGGGGACATAGGATGTGATGTGTGAGGGCAAATTCTTCCAACAAGTCCCACTTATGCAGTGATCTCATTATCAGGGGTGCTAAGGGCCAAACTGCCCATGGGCAGCAACAGGGAACAGCCCTCCTGGGGCCTCTGGCACCCACAGGCTCTTGGGAGCAGCGTGGAAGCTTTTGGGAAATAGTTAAATAATGGTGGGACCATTGGGAGTTCTTGCAAATCACAGAGTATACAGAGGCTATATTTATTAACAGGTACACTGTTCAAATGAATGTACATGTTTACTTGTATACTTGTTTGTATCTTCCTCGTAGCTAATATTCAGCAATGAGTATACTCTTGCAGAAGGGCAAAACTGGCATCTGAAACACTTCTGCTGTTTTGATTGTGATTGTGTTTTGGCTGGGATAACCTATTTAACAGTGAATGACAAACCAGTCTGCAAACCCTGCTACATGAAGAGCCATGCTGTGGTAAGGTCCTTACAAATGTCTTAGAGTTGGGAAGGAAGGGAACACAAGTCTGCGGAGCTTCAAACTCTTTCTTTTTCTCAGTCTGGGGGTATGTGAAGAGTATAAACTAAATGTGCCTTTAGGCTTGAGTTAGTCATATTTTTCCCCTTTGAGAAATAATACCCCACAAAACTCACAACTTTAGGCAGGCAAGTGTTTTGTCCCTTCATAAACTTAAAGTCGCTGCTAGGATGGGGGGACTGTGGGGAACATGTTGGAAAAACACCTTGAACTTAGCCAGTGGTGATGTAGGACTTGGTAACAGAAGGAGTTAAGTAGGTGAAGATGAGTAACACTGATAAACGTTTAGTTCTTGTCAATTGTAGTTCATTGAGCCTGGTGAGAATCAACTTCAGCTGATCTGATAAAAGCCTGTAGTGATAACTGCAATCTAGGTACTTTTGTTCCATTTAATTCTAACCACGTGTTGAAAAGGAGTGTGACTGACAGGGTACAGCTAGAAGTTAGGCAAAGAAGGGTAGTTCTTATTATGGTTATGCTGGAAACTAATCTGAGATGCTGGTGCATTCATATCTGTATGTTAGCAGGTTGGGGGCTCAGTCTAATGTGCACCTAGATGGTTTATATAGTGAATGGAGAAAAAATGGTAGTCTCTAGTTGGCAGTTAATAATATTCTGAGGTAGGTGTGAGGAATTGGTTTTTTGGAGGATTTTTTTTTTCCTCTTAGAACATTAGCTTTCTCCATCTAAATTAGTTTGTGACCAACCAGATTTTAAGATGAATCGCATTCAAAACTTTCTAATTACTTGGCATAGCCACAGAGTTGTCAATGCACAGGAAGATTGTAGCTAATCTCCTCACATATTTAGGTTAATACATGAAGATCTGTGCTGTTTGACATTAAAGGGTTTTATGATTATTTGGGTATTTGGAAGTTTTAACTATCCTAACTGTCTAAGCTTAGTCCCAGCAGCAAATAACTTGTGTGTCCATTTTATTATTCTGTGCCCTCAGCTGAATTCTAATCAAAACACTTTAAAAATAATAATTTTTTTAAAAAATCAAAAGCTGGATACTTTTTAAAAAGGCTTCTTTTAACACCTCTCTCCTCCAAAAACATTTGAGTTCCAGGTTTTATTGCACTTGAAGAGAGCATGTGTGTGCTTCATTTCAGTGTTGTTTTATTTCTAAACAGATTTGCCAAGGCTGTCATAATGCAATCGATCCAGAGGTTCAGCGTGTAACATACAACAACTTCAACTGGCATGCTATGCAGGAATGCTTCTTGTGCTCCTGTTGCAGCAAGTGTCTAATTGGCCAGAAGTTCATATCTGTGGAAGGGATGCTTTTCTGCTCAGTGGAATGTAAGGAAAAGATGATGTCGTAAAAGAAGATATGCACAGAACTAGCCAAGTATTGCTGTGTTCCAAAGGCTCTTGCATTTCTACTGTAGACTGTATAGTGTCAGGGCATTTAAAATTATTGAAAGTATTAAATAGCACTTCCCAAAGATTTTTTTTTTAATGTTTAAATCTTCCTATGTGATCTTCATTTCTTAGCTGTAACAATGCTTTATTTTTTGGAATATTGTTTCTGAGTCTTATTTCAAATTATTTCGTATCACAGCTATGTAAGAAAATATGTGTTACAAGCTCTATACATTCTAAGGGAGCTCTTCACTGTGAAGAATCTTTTTGCTGTATCTTGTCTAATGGAGCAAGAAAATGTGAAAATGCTCCAATTTATCTTGCTTTGTATGATAACTTTCACCTCTGGTTTCACTAATTTATCATTTTTATAGTTTTTCTGCTTTCATCAAGCACTTTAGACAGAATGATCAGTTTTACTGCCATGTACAGCTTTGTGTTCCTGACTTTGAGTATGCAGGAAGAATGACACTTAAAAAAAAATTGCCTTTAATAATTTCTTTGGTTTTGTCACATGGGTTCTTGGGGGATAGTGACTACTCTTAGGTCTAGTTTTGAAAGTAACTCCACCAGTATAAAAATGTTGGTTTGTTTCTTTCTTGCAACTGTTCATGCCTGGAAAAGCTTTAATTTTACAAATACTGAAGTTATGTTATAGATTGGGGATGGGGAGTGTTGGTGTTAGAAAATAAGAGCAGGTCTTGCTTAGATAAAAAAAAAAATCAGTCAGAAGTAGTGTGTGTCGCTGTTAGCCTTTCAGAACTGGCTATATCTGTTCTATATCATGAATGTTCCTTTCATAAGTTGTGCCTTCTATCAAGAGGGATGTGGCACACAGTACTATATATGCATTTCCAAGAATGTATTTTTGCAAATGGATCCTGCATTTGATCTCTATGTTATGAACCAAAGCATGAAGAAGTCTTTCCCAGAAAACTTCCAGTATTTGAAAAAATTCACAGCTGTGTATTAGCTTTGCTTACTAGATAAACCAAATATGTGGCTCTTTTTTTAAATAATTATAGTCCTACAGTGAAACTTCTTAGATGTCTTTGTGCCAAACACTGAATGGGGAGTCTTTGGCCTGAAAAAAAATAATTTAATAATTACTTTATAAAGAAAAATCTATGCAAGTCCTGTGTTCAGTTCTTGTAAGTTTTACAGTGATTGTATTGTAACATCTATAAATAAAATTAGTGGTTTTCACTTAAGTTGTCTACTGAGTCTGTTCCTGTTCAATCCCCTTCAGGGAAGCCAAGGAGGAAGGGAAATATTCCCATAATTAAGCTTGGACATTATTTCCTAAAACCTTAAAGCCTGTATTACTGTGCAGTGGTTGCTGTCTTGTGTAACATTGTTAATGTGTTTATAGTTGTCTTGTTCCAATAAATGCACAACTGCAGAACTTGGTGTTATTTTTTGTTCACATAAACTATTTTAAGACATTGAATGGAACGTTTTGAATTCATACAAGTGAGGTAATGTGTTGAGAAAATAAAGTGCATTGTGATCCTATGAGTGCTGCAACAATAAGACCCACTGAGATACACTGGGATTTTTATATGATGTCTAAGTTGTAAACTTTTCATCCATGTTCTTGAAGCCTGTATAGCTTTTCTGAGAGATCCTCAGGAAGTACAAAAACATTTAAGTATTTCAGCTCATACCAATAAACTAACCTTGCCAGATTTGCAAGTTTAAACCAAGGAACACCAAAATGTCTCAGTGAGAGAAGGTTTTTCCATGTAAGTGCTGCTTAACCTAGCAGGCTATGTACTTTAACCTGTACAGGATGCTGTTTGGGAGTAGGATAAGGTTTTATTTAATGATTAGCCAAAAGGATGGCTTAATAGTGACTGGGTTTTATGCATCTTGAGAACATCTGTCCTCACCCACTCACTAATATCTCTTCTGGAAGATGCAGCTGACATTTATAAAGAACTGCAAAAAGATCTTTTGCACCTTTCCCTGCCCTTCCCTTTCCATGCTGTGTAACAGCTTGCTCATTAATGTGATTACTTGGACTAATGGCAGTCATATTTTTCACTTAAAATCTTGTTTGGAGAAGTTTTGTTCCTTAAACTTTATTATTGTGTAACCTTCATTTACAAGGCTGAGCAGGAGATACCTCAGGGCTTATTTATTCCATTAAGACACAATTGCTAAGGAAATTTATGTCAAACCAAACAATTTCAATAGTCCATCAACTGGGACTGACTTTCCATGCCTCTTCTGAAGCATGTTGGCTTTAGCTGGCATTCTTTTTGAGTATCTTCCCTTGCCTGTTTGATCCCTCTGGTTCTCCTCCATGGAACCTGATGCATTTAGGTGTTTCTTCTGTGGGGTATCCAAAGTTTAATTTCTGTTCATGCAGTAATTGGAAAGGATTATGTCTTAAGAACATCAAGTGTAATTTATAGGTGATACAGAGAGAAGACAAAGATACTGCTGTGTAACTTCACAATAGGTCAGAGATTATTAGGAGTGCTGAATTGTTCTTGTAATAAGCTAGGAAGGAATTTATGTTCCTGCAGATAATGCTTTTTGTGTTAGCTGAAAGATATGTCAACATACTGGAGCTTGAAAACAAGCATTAAGGAGATTTCATTCTGTCACTGTCATAATAAAAATATTGGCAGTAAAGTGTTGAGGTTTTTTCTCTTACATTTTTGGCTATTTTATGAGAAGTCCCTTTGGACCTATTTATCTTAATAAGCTAAGAATAGATGCTGGAAGCTTTTGCATACTTCAGTAATAAAAATATATACTTTCCAGATGAAATTTTAACCTCTCTTGAATGTTGAAGTTCTTTGCTTAAGAGTAGAACTTCATTGGTTAGAGATAGTCATAAGCAGTCATTTTAACAGCTAAACCTTTTTATTTAAAGAAGAGCTATCCTGTAAAATTGAGGCTGGTAAAAGCTTTGCAAAAACTTTGAAAGAACAAATCTAAGGAAAAGCATCTTTGAATTAGTAACATATTTATACATGGTAGGAATAATCTCTAACTTCTAGTGAAATTTGGATTACGTTTCGAACTTAGTATGGTTACATGTATGCGAGAAATAGAAGAAAAAATTTTAATCAGGTCTTAAATGTATTTTTTACCTCTGGAAGTCTAAAGTTTATTTATTAAAAGACATGCTAAAGGGCAATCAACACAGCAACTTCCCATTTGCTTCCAGAATCATAGGTTTTAAGTCTTACAGAACACAATGGTGTGAAACAAAATTATCTGACTTGGTTGTGTAATGGCTGTTAGCACAGAAGTATTTGCTTGCAGAACTAGAAGTACTTGGACATTCTGGACCCTCTGTTCCCAGAACAACTGGTGAGGTAGGCGTGGCAGAATGGCAACATTTTGCTCAATAGCCTCTGCTAAATTTAGCCTGGGTTTGGGATGCTAGAGCTAGGAATGGGTGGCAAGAAGGAAGTTGGCAGTCCAGCAATTCACCCATCAGCAAGAGTCAGCAATTCACCTAGCAGCAAGCTCTCCAAGGGACCAGAGGCACAATGGCTGTACGAAGAGCAGGATGAAGGGAGCCAGTGTGTGCAGCAGTTCAAGGGCAGAAATTCAGCGTTAGGTCGGGTGTCCTCAGGTCCTAGGCATGCTCTCCCACCACAGCAGCATCCCATACCTTGTTGAACATCAGTGGAAAGCCATATTAAAAATCACCTCCACAAGAGCAGTCCTCTGGGTCCCAAGTAGTCATCCTTTCTCAGCCCAAGCAAAACACTGGCAGAGAAGATTCCAGTCTGATTCACATCAATATATATGAATGCTTTTGTGTGGTGAAAAAGGGTAGGAAAGGCCAGAATAAAATCTTTTGCTAGGCCTCCTCACCTCTTCACATGTTAGGACTGTGAAGTGCCCTGTTTCATCCCAGAAGTGACAGGAACCCACTCCATCTGCTCCTCACATACCCATTGAGTCTGCATTGAGTGCAAATGTTACTTTCTTTGTAGTTTTCAGTGGGAAGGTTTGGTCAGGAGAGGTTTGGTCACCTTTTGTGTCTTTGAATGAGTGAAGTGTTTGCTTCCAGAAGTGGGATCTTTGTATTCAAGGCTGTCCTCAAGCATTTCAGCTCTGAATTCTCCCTCTCACCTTCTGGGATAATGTCCCAGCCATCAAGCTGTGGTGTCAGCTCCAAGCAGGCACCCTTCATATCATCTGTTGTAGGTAGGCCAAAGCAGCTAAGAATTTCATAGTCAACCTAAAGTACACATGATACAGCTAATGATTTTTAATGTTCACTGCAATACACCATTGAAGTCATACTGCTGTGTTGTTAGCACTCAGCAGCGAGTAGGATCACACACAAGTAGATTTGGTGATTTTTGTCTTGCAAAAAGCGGCTTGTTAATGGTATAAAGTTGGAGCCCTTCTGCATTCATTGCATCTGCTCCCTTATTGCTTCAAAGTGCTGAGGCTGAAGAAGTCTATGGGCCAAGGCCTTCTACCTCTGCCTTTACTCAATCCTTCAGTAAAAAAGTAAATTGTTTGTTAATTAAGCTTAAGGCCAAAGAATGGTACTTAATAAAGCTAAGTGTGCTGCCAAAGAGCTCCTAGAAGTAAGTACTAAATGGAAAACATATCATCTAATTATCATCAAGTATTGAAAATAAAGTGTTCATTTTTTCCATGCCCTTATTAACATAAAATGATGGCTAAAGGAGCTTTAGGGAGCTAAAGTTCAAAACCATCTGAGCCAGGACTAGGCTTAGATTGTAGACTGCCACCCTGTGTTCACTGCCTAACTCACAAAAAATGAGCCAGATAGGCTTTACCTCTGGCAAGCACCAATACCTGCTTCAGGGTGCCACCACCAGAGCCTCAATATCAGGTTCGGTGGTTGCTGTGAACAATCACAACAAAGTGTTACAGATCAGTTTCCCCCTTTGCCTCTCCCCTAAACAAGTGAGAAACGAACCAAATAAGAGGATGTTTCTGATACAAATTAAGCCTAGCATTGTTCAGATTTGGATTTATGCCCAGCATTGTCATAGAAAACTTTTGCACCCAGTTTATGAGAAACTAGTCAAGCTTCATATATTTGCTAACTTTTCATTTGTTAAAAATTAGTGTCACAATAAAGCATCGAGGCTATTTATTGGTTGCCCCGAATGAGCTGTTTACATGAGTCAAGGCTTGATTTTTATGTTGGCAGTAGCTGAATTCTCATCAGGAAGAGCCACCTGATGTTCCTCAGTTCCCCAGCAGATGCCGTCTGTGCTGCGCTCAGCGGACGGGCTGCTGCATCCCCAGGGCAGGGCTCTGGGAAACAGCAGGAAAACAAGTTTTGAACTGGAAGAGACGTTCTGAAGGCTTTAAGAAAGAGTAAGTTGAGGACAGGGCTCTAAGTCCAGGTGGCAGTGCAGAACTGCAAAACAGGATGACCAGGAATTTGGATAGGAGAAAGAGGCACAAGGAAGATTTTTTAGAATGAACATGAGCAGAGGGGGAAAAGTGTAATAAGCCGGGGCATAATGCTGAATCACGGAAGCGCTGTGAAATACTTTTGACTTACTATTAAATGTAAAAAACATGAAGTACTGAAGTTCAATTGCCCTAGAAAAGGAAAATTGATGATGCTGTTTAATTGCTTATGGATAGAAATCAGGCCACAAGGGTAAGAAACAGGCTGCAATAACCAAGGTGGTGAGATGAGAAGAGGACTTCAAGATGACAGGTGGTGGGAAGAGGTTCTTCAGCCTTGATGAGGCTTATCTGGAGTGCTGTGTCCAATTTTGGGCTCACTACAAGACAGACCTGGAACTTCTGGTGTGGGCTCAGAAGAGGATATCAAAGCTGATAGAGGGACTGGAGCATCTCTTACAAGGAAAATCTGGGGGAGCTGGACCTGTTCAGCCTTGAGAAGGGACAACTGAGACTCATCAATGTCTATCTGTATCTGAAGGGAAGGTGTCAAGGGGATGGGAGCCAGACTCTGCCCAGTGGTGCCAAGCAATAGGACAAAAAGCAACAGACTGAAACTGATGAATAGGAAGTGCACCCTATACTCACCTGTATGTAAGAAACAACTTTACTGTGCAGGTGACTGAGCACTGGAACAGTTTGCCCAGAGAGGTTGTAGAGTCTGCCTCATTGGAGATATTCAAGAACCAGCTGAACACAATCCTGTGCCATGTGGTCTGGGATGATCCTGCTTGAGCAGGGAAGTTGGACCAGATGACCCTCTGGGGTCTGCTCCAGTCTTACCCATTCAGTGATTCTGTGATTCAGTAGTAATCCATGTTCCTAATGTTGCACACTTATATCTAAAAAGTTATCTGTTACACCTGTATGGTGATTAATAGGCATGCCTCATTTCAATAAAGCAAAAGTATTTTTTCTGCTAATGGTCTGATGCACTCTGCTGAAGTCTGTTGCCTGAGGTTAGCTTTATGACTCTTGCAAGTAAGGAGATCTGGTTATGAGGAATTTCACTTCTCATTCTGAGGAATTAGAGCAGAAATGAAACACAGGAATAGCATTTGGAAGAGTTTGGTGATCCTTATGTTCCTAAACAAGTAAGACACTGATGTCCACTGAAATTTTCCAAAAGCTAAGGGCATCCAGGCCAGATGTTCATGCACTAGTAACAGCTATGAAACATTAAAGCAAAATCAACTACCCATCTTTTAACTGTGAATCAGTGTTTGAGGGCTCATAGGATCTCAGAAAGATTTAAACTGAAGAGACCTCTAGGAGTCACCCAGTTCAATCCTCTGCTGAAAGTGGGGTAAAATTTGTGGGTATATTGTTACTCAGGGCCTTGTCCAGCCAAGGACAAGGTCCTGCTTATTCCAATGATGGTTGTAATTTAGTTCTTTTTTATCTTCTGGCCTGCTCTGGTTTTCACTGTCCCACATCACTGAAAAGGTACCCACCAGCTGCCATTTCTCCCTCTACCTAAGATCATTGCTCCATAGCATCTTCCTCATGAAAGTCAAAGCATTTCCAAGTACCTGAATCAAAGCACCTTAACTCCCAGAGGTTTTGTGATTAATTGACAACTTAATTGTATTGTATTCATTTGCAGCAAGAGTTTCTCCTTTGGAAACTTCAAAGAATCTAATTGGGAAACCTTACTTATAAATGTATTTATGACTTTTATCATCTACATTTACTAAGTAGCAGAAACTCCATACAGGCAAGAATTCTGAGGTTTTCTGCTGCTTAATATGTAACCTCTGACTAATGCATTTCCCATGATTAGAGTGTTCATTAGCTCTTATTTGCCCATGTGAAATTTCTGTTGTCTTTTAAGAGGCTGAGGCTCAGCAGAGGTTCAGCACTAAAAAACAAAACTTGTTTTGCAAGTTTTTTGAAACTTTTAGGAACTTAATATTAGATGCCTATCCCTCTGCCAAGTTTGGCTAAGGTTACAGGAGAAGAGGCTCCTCTGTCTCACACACAGACCGCCTACACGGAAAACACATCCACACATGACTCAGTCTGAAGAGTTTTTCCAAAAGTACCTTAACTAACACTTCAGTGTGGTCTGCACCCTAGCAAGCTTCAGAACAGGCAGAAAAATCTGTTTTCAGCATTTGCAGCATTTCCTACTGGTGTGTTTTGGTGGGGTGACCCTCTGTTCAGCATTTTGGCTCTAACCTTTACTGCATTTCAAGTTCTGGACCCAAAAACGGCACATTCTGACAGACAAATTTTGCGTACTGACAGCTTTTAGTTACGTTGTGTAGAAATTTGACTCAGTGGAAGCTATTGAGGCTTATCTTGTCTCAGTTGGACACATATTCTCATCAAAGAAAATATGGAAAAAAAGTCAACAACATAGCTTAACGTTCCATCTGAAACAAGCTGGGAGGTATTTTTAATTAGCAAGTTTGGTGTGTATTCAGGAGACAAACCAAGAATAATCAGTAAGAATAAAATCAGTAAATAGTTCATCAGTTCTTAGAAAACATTTTAATGACCTTCCAGAATAGGGAGCCAGAACATTGTGGGCAGAATACAAACAGCATCTCTCTCATTCCAGGAATTCAATGCACTCTTTTTGCTTCAAAAACTCTCAATATGATAGGCATTCCAAAGTTTTTCAGGCCACTTTTGTGGAATTGCATCTATTTCATTGCTTCTTTTTTTATTATTTCCTTTTGCTTTTTTTAATATGTTAGGGAAATTATCTCTAAAACTGAATATTCTTCTACAAATTTCTTAATGCAGAAAACAAACAGGTTCTTAGCCCACTCTAATTTAATTTTAATGCATGGAAATTATCAATATACGCTGTTTGGAATCCATTTTATGTAATACTTCTTTCCTGTCTAAAAGCATAAGGAATCAGCATCATTTAGTAGACTGCAGATTATGACTGCAAAGCAGAAACATCCAACATCTAATTCCAGTTGTTGGCTGAATGCAAGAGGACATTGTGTAAACTCCTTGGGCATTCTGTTCCTCAATTCCCATCCTATGTGGGACGGGTGTAATAGCAGCTTCACAGTGATATTTTGAGCCCTGGTTCACTCTAAACAGTAAAGTTTATTGAATCTGTAAACCGTATAACTGCAGTGCAGTTCTACAAATAGTCTTAACAGTCTTTTCTGAAATACCTTTTTTTCTTCATTTTGAAATTCCTATACAAAATCGCCAAACAGAATCTAGGCTTTATATTTAGGAAGCCTGTAATCATTCCATGAAGTTTAAAAATTCTGGCAGTGATCTGGAAAACTTAGGAGGTAATGAAAGGTTACCAGGAGGAATGCAGAACTGCCTTGTATGGTAGTGGAGAATAGAACCAGTACATATTTTGATAATACAGCACAGCTCTTGTCTTTGGGGTGGGCCTTGGTTTTATAGCTCTGCCTGCATCTGAAATGCATGGCAGTGTAAACATCACACAGAGATTCTCTTAAACATTTGTAAATAGTTCAGCAATTTTGAGAAACGGGGCGGAGCCTGCAGATGGCTAAAGAAAGAAGCATTATTCTCATGCTTGCTGAACTCACTGTCCCAAGCTCAGTTCTGATTCTAATGTAAACCACTGCCACTTGCCTTCAGACACAGTTGTACATCGTGTGTCTTACCAGACTTGGATGGCACACACTGTTCCAGAGAGGGCTGTGCTGCATCCAAACCTGTCCCAAATGTGACACCCCAAACTGAGGATTTCTGTCTACTCAGCAAGAAAAGGTGCAGTATTGGGTATATTGTGGGTGGCTTAGAAGAGATGCAACTATTTTAACTGGAAACTTGTTCTGAAAAGCAGAAATTCTGAGGTATTATCTTGAGGCTGGGTTTTCTTTCTCTCACTGCTAACCATCTAGAGAAAGCCATTACCTTTTCTAATTCTGTGGTTTAGCTTTTCAAATGAGGATGGCAGCGCCAATGTTTCTGGAACCTTCTGGAGTCAATTAATAATTTAAAATAACTTGAAAATGAAATGTGGTAAATGTTTACTCCAAGCGACTGTTCTCAACATTTTTGTTTCATGGAACTCAATATGGAAATTTTCTTGGCCAGCAATACCTGGCTATTACACATAGGCCTTGAGGCTCTAGTGGTATGCTGCCACTCAGCTCCCTTGCTCTGAATCTTGGCTCAAGGTATGTTATCTTGTATTTCAGATATGCCCTGATGCTGTTACTGCAGGTAAATTTTACTTCTTAGTTCAGCCAACTGAACTTGTATAATGAGTTAACTGTAGCTATTTATTTACTTAACAGAAGACAACATTTAAATAAAGAACCAAATAAAATCAAATTTTAAAAAACCCAACATCCTTTAATCCCAAATTGTCTCATAAGGATTGCATGATTAGAAGTATGGTTCGCTATAGCAGCACTATACTAATCTGCACTACTAATCATTCAGAGAATATATATGAGGTAGGAGATTTCATTAGGGCAGGAAAACGTGGCATCAGCAATGCTTCATCTTTCAAATTGATAAGAACAAGTCCCTACTGACAGAAGTCTGTGGAAAGAGAGTAGGATGTGGAATTTTAGACTCCCATCTCAGAGGAGCCTGCCAGCATTCTTCATACGTGGTGGTACACAGGTCTCAGTCCCATTAGCAGAGGTAATAGGAAGACAGAGCTCTTTGGGAGGGGTTCCCTAGGGACTCCAGTCACAGGACAGGAATTGGAAGACTCTGAGGAATGTCAGAGTCCCACCCCATTAGCTAACCCATATTCTTCACTTTACATTCACAGTGATAGGGCTGACATTCACAAGTGAGGCAACACTGAGTCATCACTCATCTAATGTAGCAAATCACTTTCACAGGATTCCCCACATCTCATAAAGTGAACAAGAAATGTAGAGGTGTAATTTTTTGGTTCTGTCACCCCAAGCCAGTGACATTGCCTCTTCTATTGCTAATAATGACCCCTACGAGAAACCCGTCAGAGGGAAGGTACAGAAGTGAGGCCTGTCCAGCAGCCTGCTCATACTGATCTGCAGCCAATTCACCTGACTGATAGAATCACAGAATGATCACAGTTGGAAGAGATCTTAAAGATTTTCCAGTCTAACCATCCACCCAGCACTATCACTGTAACCACTAAACCACATCACCCAGTGCCAGATGCAGATGCCTCTTAAACATATCCAGGTATGGTGAATCAAGCACCTCCCTGGGCAACTCATTCCAGTGCCTGACCATCCCAACAGTGAGGTTTGGGTTTTTTTTACTAATGTCAAATCTGAATCTTCCCTGTCTCAGCTTAAGGCAATTTCCTCTGGTCCTCTCACTGAAGACACAGTAGAAGAGGCCAGCCTCCACCTCACAACAGCCTCCATTCAGGTAGTTGTGGAGAGTGATGAGCTCCTCCCTGGCTGTCCTCTTCTTGAGACTAAACAAACCCGGTTCCCTCAGCCACCCCTCATCAAACACATTTTCTAGACCTTTCACCTTATTGCCCTTTGCTGGACATGCTCCAGTGTCTCTGTGACCTTTTTAAAGTGAGGGGCCCAAAACTGAACTGTATTAAAGATGTGCCATCACCAATGCTGAGTACAGGAGGGAAGTTCTCAGGTTTAGGAAGGGCTCTTTTCTTTTGGGTTGTTGTGTTTTTACCCCAGCCAACAAACCAGCCTCACAGCTGCTCACTCACTGCCCCACCACTGGGATTGAGGGTAAAATCAGCTGGAAAACTCGTGGATTGAGATAGAGGCAGTTTAGTAGGGAAAGCAAAAGCCGGGCAACAGAAGCAAAGCAAAACAAGGCATTAATTCACTGCTTCCTGTTCAGCCATCTCCAGGAGAGCAAAGCCCCATCACATGTAATGCTGGCTTGGGAAGTCAAATGCCATCACTCTGAACATCCCTGCTTTCCCCTTCATCCCCCCCCTTTACATTACTGAACTGTTACTAAACTGTTACTGAACATGATGTTCTATGGCAATATATGGAATATTGCTTTGGTCAGTTTGAATCGCCTGCCCTGGCTGTGTCTCCTCCCACCTTGCCATGCACTCCCAGTCTTCTCACCAGCACTGCTCAGCAGTAACAAAAACATCTCGATATTATCTGGACTGTTTTCAGCACAAATCCAAAACACAGCCCCTCAGTCCCCTATACCTCAGTTCAAACCAGCACACAGGCTTGAATCAGAAAATGTCATGGGGGAAGAATTTGCTTTAATGAGGGCAAAAGGCAAAAAAGCCCATTGTCCAGAGCATCTGCATGCAGCTGACACTTTCTCTAGTGTTAAAAGAAAAAAATCTTTATAGATGCCATAGATGCAATAGCTTACTTTGAGCTTTGCATTGAGGCTGCATGCACTCTATAACTAGAAAAGTAGCATGGGACAATTTATAGTTAAGCAATGATGGAAAGTCTGGAGAATAATAATAGAAAACTGAATTGGAAAGAATACAGAAGTTATTTCCTTTGGAAAATGTTGCTTTGGAGTCTCCAAACTGTCTCTTAGTCCACCAGATTAAGGTGTTGTCTTAGAAGGAGCTTAGAATATCCACAATTTACCTTAGTAAGCATGCAAGAATAAGGTAACTTCTTTAGACTAATAAACGATGCTTCCCATCAGCAAATAGATCAAGGGAGTAATTTCTCTTCCCCTTTGTGTAAAAAGTTCATCCTTCACAAAATTCCCTTTTTTCTGGAGCACATCTCTAGCACTCTGACCAGTCAAGAGCTGCCAACTTAAGCAGATATTTCACTTCCCCCATGGGTGGAACAGTGAAGATTTAGGCCACCATCTTAGACAGGACTTTTCTCAGAGTGAAGCTATCTGCAGTAGAGCTTCACAACATGAGTCCACTTTGAATGAGCAGCAATGATAAATACATATTGTAGCAACTAGAGTCACAGAATAAAATGCAAAATTCTGTTTTATATTAGCTGCAAATAAGCCAGTATGTAATAGTCTTCAAAGTATGAGATGTTTTCTTTCCTTTGTTTTGACTAGATTTGTAATAAGACAATAAAAGTCAGAGCAGAGCTGCTAAAGCCAATCCTCTCTTTGGCCTGAAATAACAGTAATGCAGGCAAGAGAAGTATTTTACTTTTACAGTCATCTTGGAAACTAAACTGGATGGCTAATTGAGTCAAAGTTTAATTTCCTGAATATTTGTCAAAAATTTAACATGTTTGTTTTGCTGGATGACAATGAGCTATACTCACCGTGTTCAAAGTCAAGGCCTAACATTGTTTAGTAGCTTCTATTTTATCTCTGTGATATGCACATGAATAGAGTGTAGCCTCTCATAGTCAAACTGCAACACAGTTTATGCAAGCCACTTATCTAAACTGCTGTGAAATAGTGCTATAAAATATGGTAAATACCACGTGAAAAACATTTTTGTGTTGCTTAGACACAAGACTTCAGTGAAAGTGGGGTTTGCTTGCCAACTTGCAGGGGAGTTAAATGGGCTCAAAAAGGTGCTCTCTGTTCTTGCAATATCTATTTTTTCCATGTGTACTTTATACCTTGCCAGGAAACAACCAGGCAATAATGTTGCAATTAAATAGCAAAATAGGTAACATTGGAGGTTATGGGCCCCTAATGCTGATGTTCCCACAGTCCCTTTGTGTGTCTCTTCCCATTGACTGTAAAGGGAATCTGGATTCCTAGACTTGCATTTCCTTAATTGCACCTAAGGTAATAATAGTATTTCACCAAGTAAATGTAATAATGGTAGGATAAATCTATTCCCACTTCAGTGTCTCTGCTTTTCCCTTTTCCTGCTTTTTTTAAGATAACAAAAGAGAATAACCTTCAGATGTTTAGTATTCAGCCAGATGTGAGATGTGCAAGCTCTTTTTCCTACAGCTTCACTTCCCTCTGGAAAAGGCAGACTGGGCAATGGTAAACAAATCCTTTCAAATCTGGTTCTCACATTTTAAAGCTGTAACTGCAAATGATACTGATAGAAATTTTAAGTGCAAAACACTATTAGAGATACAGTATTTAATCCTGCAAACTGATGAGAACTCTTGACCTGATACAGCAAATCTTTTAAATCCACTTTAAAAGATATGGCAATCTTTTTACATAAGATTGCTATTAAATGCTTTGCTAGATTGCGTGAAAATAGATAATGGCAAGACAAGGTTCATGTCACCTAATTTTAGCCATTTAACAGTAAGATGTCAATCTGAAGCTAATCATCAAAACCCAGCCTATTATTAAAGAGAGGAGACAAAAATCCTCTCCAGAAGGTGATTCTGTTTTAGACATTTATTTATGAATGACTGAATTTTTCCCACTTGATGGTAGCCCTTTGCCTTAGACTACACATATGACTTTCTTAGAGTCAAAGTAATTCAGTTCAATTACCTATTAATTTCTTCAAAATTTGTAGTGATTTCATTTAATCTATGTATTAATTAAGCTTCAAATATTAATATAACTTGAATGCAAAGATAAGGTCTGTGTCCCTCTGTTATTACATGTAAGCAGGACGAGAAAATAAATGCTACCAGCCTCTTGAATGCTTTTTTTTTTTAGTATTACACAAGATTAAAATCACTCAGCCACAAAATTGTCAGAGAGAAATAATTTATTCTCTTCTTATCTATTACTGAATCTACAGATGGCTGTCACACCCACAGTGATAAATTTATACCTAGTTCTCTAATGGAAGGAATTCAGGCAGTGAGAAGGAACTACCTGTTAGGAGTGGAGCTCTTATCTAGATGTGGAGTCTCAGCTAAAAATGAATTAATAACTTGTTGAGAAAAAAAAACAAAAACACAGCACTTCAGTTCTTACATATTAAAAAGTTTTTTCAACAAGTGGATCACACCTAAAGCTGAAGATCATCAAAAGGCAGTCACACAGCATTGTGGAAAACTCTGTAGTTGAGGTTTGCCAAGGACCTCCATGTGTGGTCTTGAGATCCTCTGAATGCTTAAAAAAACTATTTAAAAACTGTGATAATATCTAATATCTTTGTCTCTGGAAGTGCACTTAGTACTGAAAGGAAAAAATGGAAATCTTGATCATAAAAATCTAGAATGAATAAAATCTGGATAAAAGATATAAACTTTTGCACGGTACCTGGCTTTATTTTAATTTCCATGTAGTATCAATAAAATAAAACTTTTATCTGAAGCTTGACACAACATATTTTTGAGTGCCGTGAAGGCATTTTAATGGAATGTTCTCATAAGCTCAAGTTAACACATCTTAATTGTCTGTCAGTCAAATGGCAGTAGCTGGATGTGCTTGTGGTCCCAGCCCATTGCAGACAGGCAGCTTAACCAATCTTCATGGGTGACTGCTTTTAAAACCCAGTTTCTTTTGCATTTGCAACAGGCCAGGAACTGCTTGGAGCAGTCAGACTCTACCAGATCACTGAAAGCCAGTAATATCTTGCAATCAAGAAGGCAAATGGAACTAGAAACGGGAGCCTGAGGAGCTACTGATTCTTTCACCAGTGGATTTGGGGGAGGAAATGGTATGATTTTCCCATTTATTACATGTTTCTTTCTTTAGCTGGTAAATAATTATATTACAGTGTAAGTCTGAGCCACAGTTTGACTAAATTGTTGTGATTTTCTCCCACAAATTTGGGCTATATTTCCACAAATCATTGTAATTCACACATATTTCTTTTTAATAAATTATTACAGTGGGGCTGATTTACTAATTATTCCAAATTATTTACATCACCTCCAGGTCTTTCTTTTAATCACACAAAAATGCATTTCTTTGAAATAAACCTATTGAAGCTCCTTAGTTCTCAAGACCTGTATTTCTTATCTGATAGCTTACATACCTAATTTGAGTTTACATGGATACTTGACACTCTTTCATTTAAATAACCTTTGTACATTTCAATTTATTCATCAATGCGAGTTTAAATGTAATTGTCTTGTTGGGTGAAGTGGCAAATTTGAAGTATACTCATAGAAAACCATACTGTACTAATTCTAAAAGGTAATGCACTGCCCTGCAGCCTGTATAGACCCAGAGAGGTCACTGGGGTTCCTTATGAATGCAGGAGTCAGTGTGGGATGCAGGGCTGAGGCAGAAGTATCCATTTGCTTTACCTAGAAAATGGATTTGAAATATTCCTGGGAGGGCTTTCAGCCCAGATGAATGTGTTCCATCTTGAAGATGGATAATACTGATAACACACAGATGTTGTTTATTTGTAGAAACCCATTACTTAGATTTTAGAAATGTCAGGGGTATATTGAGGAAAATAAATTTTCCAGTGTGGTGCAGCCTACCCTTGGTAACAAGGCGTTTTATCCCTTCCATGAGCTGCAGTCCCAACAACTGGTTCACAGAGAGTCTAAAGCAGATAGAACCATGCAGAATTGCTCAATTTGCAGGGCCAAGAGATTCTGGGAAAAGGCATCTCTGGAAACTACTCAATAGCCACAAAGCCCACATAGCATCTAAGAAAACTTCCAACAGCTCATGGGTTAGATCTTCAGCTGATGTCAGAACATGTTCCCCTTAACATTATAGCCTTGGGACAGTGGTAGTAGGTCACAACAAAGCCCCACTTACACCAACACCCAGTCTCCAGCAGCAACCACAAGTCAGTGTCTAAGGAAGCGTGTGGGAACAAGGAAAACAGAAGATGCATCACTGAAATGCATTCTCACCCTTGAGTAATTTTCAACTAAAATAAACCCTAAGAGCAATATGGGTATGTTGTAGGCTTCAGTTTGGTTTTGTTGTGTGTTTTTTAATTTGGTGCTATTTACTGATTTCTTACCCATGGGCATGTTCAGTTTCCTTTTAATGCTCTGAAAACTTTCAGCATTCACAGCACCCTGTGGCAAGCAGTTCCCAAGCTGAACCATTTCATGAAAACAGTAATTGTGTTCTTTGTTTCTCATCTATGACCCTTAGCCTAAAGACAAAAACATGGACAGTTGTGGCAGTCCATTGAGATTTTCACAGGGACACTCATTAACAAAGTACTAAGTTCTGCAGCTGTTTTATCACTGTTGGGCCCTGGGGGTTTTTGTTGTTTTTTGGTGTTTTTTTTTACTGCTGCCACTCGGGACCCCTCTCAAGGAGTAGCTGGGGTCAGTTCCCAGCTCTCCCACAGGCTGCCTCTGTGCCCTCTTGGGCTGTGACCTTATCTGTATAACCAAGTGTTGAAAGTACTGGCAGTTTAATCCCTTAAGCTTAATTTCCACATTCTTAACAATAGTTTGCTTCCCCCACCCTTTGCTTATCTTGTATATATACACAGAATGGCTTGCTGGAAGTGGAGACCCCAAGTCCAGAGGAAGGACAAATAAACTTTTAGGTTGACTTTGAAATTGTAATACTTTAAAGAGAAATAAAAACAATCTGTCTTCTTTCTGTTCTGCATCAGCATTAAGAGAGACTCTTAAGGTCTTTCTTTACGTTATGTGGATTGGAATCTTTTTTATTAAGCAATATTAAAGCCTCTTACGTGGCACAAGAAAAAGCGGGGGGGGAAAGGAGGCTTGAAGAACACTAAAAATCTTGAAAGCCACAATCAAATAATGAATATGACTAACTTCAATCACTGTATCTTTACACAAATACTGTGTATTATTTTTACTCTTTTATTTTTGACAGTTGCTGGTCCCAGGAGTATTATGCTTCTGAGGAAAAGAAACTGGAAGACTAAAGTACACTTGTGTGTCTGCAAGTAATTTTCTTCTTGGTCTAGTTATATTCATGATCATTTTACTGTGAGATAGCTCACACTGTGAAATTCAAGATCATTTGCTTTGGGAGTATTTCAGGTGAAGCCACACTAAAATTGCAGTCTCGGTGTTGTGTTAACATATTATCAGGGTCAGAGTAAAGAATCTTGGAATATGCCATAAGTACGTTCTTCAAGATAAGCACTTCTTTATGTCTTCTCTTAAGTCAATAACATTTTAGCTTTGAGGATTAATTGGGGTCTATTGAGAGATGCATTGACTTCCAACAGAAATGGAATCAACCTTCTTTCATGTCAAATTATGCATCTCTGAATTCAGACAAAAAACATGGTTTCCATAATTTTATCCCTTTCCCTTAATGGATAAAAGCAGAGCGGTGAAAGAGCTCTCAAGATATTACTGACTCACTTTCCACTGAAACTGTTCCCCACAGGTGTTTGTTTATCCTGTCTGCAGATCCCTCTGAGGAAGAACCTGCAGCATCCCTTGGTCATCTGATGTCACTCATTGACCACACACTGCTAAGCAATGCATGCTGTTTGCTGAAAAACACTCTTTGGTTTGGTAATTTGGTGAGATCTGCTAATTAAGGAAGATCTTTCTTAATAAAGAAATTCATGGAAGCTCTTATTGTAGTACCTTCAACCCAGCTAAACCAATTGGACAGTCATGCTTCATTTATAACTGACACAAATTTTTGCCCATCTCAAGCTTGAAGATGTTTAATACTCTAGAAAGTGCTGATTTAAAAGAAGCATGGGTTACTTTGCAATGTACCTTTTCATGTTCTTAGCTTGAGCAACCAGTGTTTTTCTAACTTTTCTTCCTAGCATACCCTTACTTAGCTGAGGCTCATAATGAACTAGCGCATTTCTAACCTTCACAGTGTGGCAGCACAGAAATGCAGTGAGGATAAGAAGCTGTCTCCTCATGGTAGCAATGTTCAGAACCCCACCAACACCAGGGATCCCAGTGGCCCCTTCGTGGTAAGGGCACACCACCTTCTGCCACCCACCCTGCAGGACCCCATCACAGCTTCCCTCGGCACCGAGGGTTTTCATGGCATGTGAAACCTTTTGCTGGCTAAAAGCAGACAGGAAAAACGTTTAGAAACAGCCAGCTTAGGAAACTATGTAATGAATGCAGCTCTAGTGAGGAATAATGCTTGTTGGCATTCCCTGAACATGTTGCAGATCATTTACAGGTCTCAGCAAAATTCCTACAGAGTGCCAGGCCCAGGGAGTGAATTAGTGTGCTTCATGCTGGTGAAGCCATTTTCTTTAAACAAAATACACAGCTTAAGAATTGCATGAGTTTTCCAAATGGCATTTTCTCCTTAGCTGGATAAGGAGCAGTAACCAATTAATAATTTCTGGTTAGTTACCCTTATTTTTTTCTGATTTCTTTCAGCTCCAATGTCATTGAGCAATTTCTAAATGTATTTTAGGTCTGTTACCCAAATTGCTGTCCTCAAATTGCTTACCAGAGTCCTTGACTGCCATCTGATTTTTTTTTTCTTGTAATTTGCATAAAATATGTCTGTAATCTGGCAGGACATACTCTATCCAATAGCCAGGCATGTTGCAAAAGCCTCTTGTTATTTTTGTCCAGCTTAGCAATGTTATTCGAGGAACTTTCAGTGCCTCAATGTTAAAAAGTTATCTAGGTATCTGTTAAAAGGGAACAATGTTTCCTGACTGATTCTACTTTTTTATGGATTCTACTTTATTTGTCATAAATAGCTTATTTCTGCTCATGTAAAAGAGTTCCTCAGACCAACTGGAATAATAATAAGGCGTGCAGCTACAGTCTGAGCAGCCAACCAACCAGAGCATGATTTTTTATCATAGTTTTGCATTGTTCTGCTTACTGCGTGATGCCAAAAAATAATAATAATAAAGAGAAATCCTTTGTTCCCTTTCACTAACCTAGAAGGTCACAAAACAGACAGTTCCTTCTTGATTACACTAAATAAATAAAAGTCTGATTCATAGAGGGGAAACAATCATCTGCCAACTGCCAAACCCTATAAAGGGTAAATCTGTTTTTACTTTTTGAGCCAGATTGATGAGTCACCAAGGCTATGACTACTACCAGCAGGAATTAAAATGTACCCAAAAATACAACCTCCCTTTGTACTACACAAGGGTACCTCAACAGCAGGCTCAGCTCCGGAGCAGGGAGCACCCCAGCTTTTGCTCTCCAGAACCAGGGGGCCTCCCTATCACAGCTACTGACACACATTTGCTTTATTCACAGGCATAAACTCACCAAGAGAGATGAATAATTAGAGTCATCATTTGGGACATCAGCCACTATGGAAATACACTCCCACCTTTCCTCCCTCCTCCCTGCCCTGGGCGAGCTGCCTTCAGAACATGCCATAACCAGAGGTTCCTCCTGGAGCCCAGTGACGTGCACTTGGATGCAGACAGGAGGGTTCTCAGTAGGGGAACCTGAGCAGGCTGGTCCAGAGAAAGGCAGAAATAAAGACTGAGGGGTTTTTTTTTGATCCTCTTGCAAAATGTACTCTCCAAGAGGTTCAAGAAAACAGGATGAAATGAACTGGTCTCAGTATTTTGAAAATTATGTAAGAAAAATGTTAAAACAATGGCAACAGGAATAAAAAGGATTCGTTCATTCATTTCATTTCTTTAAATGGATGAATTTGCAAGTCCATTTTAGTCACTGACAAAATTTGTGTTGATAGTAACTGTGCCAGAATTTCCCCAACTGCACTTATCCCCTAAACACATCCCCTAGTAACTCATCGAAACTAATGCCATCTTTAGTTTTTAAGTACAGCTCTTTCCACTGAGACACATCACAGCCAAACAGAAACTGTCTTCAAAGAGATAAGGTAAATCTTTCCCTAATTCAGCTGTGTTTCATTCCAAAAATTAACTCCTGCATCCTTAGCCATGCATGCTCAGGGTCCACAGATAATCCTTAGAAATTACATAAGAGTCACTTATGTAAATTACATAAGAGTCACTTGAAGTGAACTAAAATGAAATGGGGGAAAAAACTCCTCTTACCTATGGATGAATGTAATTGCCAATTCTCAGGTAACATCTCTATTGTCAGCCTGGCATTTGGGACTCTTTGCAGCAAGACTTGTCATGGATCTGTACCCCTACATTTGGGTGTTGCTTATTAAAAATAAAAACTAGAATATCACCATATATTAACTCTCCAGTTACCTGTTTAGAAATCATTTTGGTAAAGATGTGCCAATGAGAAAAATGGAAATAATGACACTGCACTCAAACACTGAATCATTAACAGGGAAGAATGCAAATACCTGCACACTTCTTTTAGGCCTTACATGAATCTAAACAGCAGAAAAGCTTCAACCTCTCCCAGACTGGAAGAGCTGCAATTGATACTCAAAGCTGTTTAGAGCTGGTACTTGTATGTTCTCCACTGCACTGTAATTAAATGCTGTAACCTTTGGAGAGCAAGGTTATCAGTGCTGAACTGGAAAAGAGTATCGTATTTTTACTGAATTTTATTTGGTTTTATTTTAAATGCCATAAATTACTCATTTTTCTGATCCAACAAAGTGATTACTTTTATTTAAATATTTAAAATTAATTTTATTTTTACTGCCATTTAAAGCAGGAGCCTGTTAACAATAGGGGGGTTTAATTTTGTAAATCAGCCTTTTAAAAAAATTATATGCACAGCTCCATACATTTGGTAGATTTGTCTTGAGATGTTTTCCTAGAAAACCCAAAAATTTAGTATTAAAGCTACTTTTTTTTTTTTTTTTTTTTTTTTTTTTTTTTTTTTGTGCTTTGGTCTTCAGACCAATGGGAACGGAATTAAAAATAGATAATTCCACATTTCTTCTACAATTTCAATCTTTCACGGTTATTGTAACAATGACAATTGGATATGTAATGAAATATAAAGAAATATGCAAAAAAACCACAGAAACATATTTGGCCTATACAGTCACAAAAAGGTTGGGGAATTCCAGATACCAAACCCACCTGTCTTGCCAGCACCCATTCAGATATAAATATCTACTTTTTTTTTCCTGGTGATTCCATCAGAACAAATTAACATATATCCCTTGGGAGAACAGGGTATAAACTGCAGTCATATTCCTATCTATGGAACCTCTGAATAATACATGTAATTTGTGACTCATGCCAAGAATCCCAATTCAGTGTATCTATCAGCAGTACAAAGTGTTCTAATTTTTTCTTAATAAATGAATGAAATGCTATTAGTCAGTCATTTAACAGTTATAAGATTCTTAGAAGCACAAAAGATTTTATACATATATTTACATATATATTTATGTGTGTGTGTGTATATATATATATAAAAACCTGTAAAAATAGAGGAGGAAAGTCAGTTAACTGGAGTGGAGTCTGAAAATCCTTCCCTAACCTCGTGCATGTGGCTAATTTTTCTGCACTTCATTTTTCTGGGCACAATAAGCTCATGATCATTCTCTGCTTTGGAGAAGTGTTGGGATGACAAACCATGTTTATTTGAGAGGTTTACATATACAATGATGATGGCAGCCATAAAAATCAGTAGGCAGATAAAAGTGGCTGAATTAAAATGATGCTTGCTAAATTAATTTCAAATTTCATATTCTTGTCTGTGTATAGAGACTTATGGTATGGCAAATAAACCATGGCTTTACTGCTGAGGAGTAGATCTGAAAAGAAATTGTTGACATCTTTTTCTGGTTTCCATTATTCTGTTCATCTTTCGTGATCTCAATCACTTGACTTAACTTTTTCCATGTATTGGAAATTTCAAAATTGTTTCACCCCATCCTCTCCTCCCAAACGAAATGTCTGGACAGATGTGTGGGCATGGGCTGCTCAGAGAGCTGGGTGACAGAGCAGGATGGAGCATGACAAGGCTGTGAGTCTTTAAAGGAGAGATCACAAACTCAGTGTTTGCAGAGGCGAGATCACAGATACATCGAGGAATCTGACTTGAACTTAAAAAAGACCTAGGAATGGGAAGAGATAAAACCCAAAATGCCAGTGGCAGAGAAGGCTGTGTCCAGTCCTACAGCTTTTTGTGAATGGTGACATACTTCTATGTTATTTACAGTGAAGAATAAAGTATAGGGTTTAGAACTTTTTTGGCTACTCTTTGTTTCAGATATGAGAAGCATCTAAAGAGCTGCACTGTAAATTCAGATAATGCATAAGGCTGGAGGGCTTCAAGCTTTATGCTGAACTTGGCCCCTGAATAAATACTAAGTTTCTGTGGCTGAGAAGCCCCAGCTTCCAGCAAGAAGTAGCAAACAGAAAGCAATGCATGCAACCAATGTCTAAATAAGAAGAGCAGGAGAGCACTGTGGATCGAGGGAGGCTGAGGGGGGACCTCTGTATACAATAACCAAAGAGAAGCAGCCTAAATGTTAATATAAGCAGATTAATGGTTTCTTTCCAGCAAGCTTAAGAAGATTACTCCAGCAGATACAAAGGAAAAAGAAAAAATAAATGGAGACACAAAAACCAAAAAATTGAAAAAAAAAAAAAAAACACACACACTGAAATCATGCCAAACAAAAATTTAGCTAAAATAATCTTCTGCCTGCAGAACTAAATTGCACCTCTGTGCGTGACACAGCAAGGCCCCAGAAACTTTAATAAAACCTTAATAAAACCTTAATAAAACTTAATAATCTGAGAGGAGAGATTTGAGCTATGTTCACTAGTGGTAAGAGTGTAAAATGTACAGCTAGCACAGAACTTACTGACTGATAGCTTGATGGCACATGGTTTTGTCCAAGCCAAGAGAGATTTAAAGGTGGCAGGCTTTTATGTTCTTCAAGCTTTATGCAGGGGTGGTATAGAGCCTTTGAGAACTGCCTCCAAGACAGAGAGAGGGCAATGTGCAGGGAGGCAGCAACAGTACTGCTATTGTGCATACAACAGCCAAAGCAGATGAGGAAAGTGCTGTCTTAGCATTCTGTGAATATCTCCCACGAGGTTACCACCTCTCCCTACAGTCTTGGTCTCACTAAGGAAAAGGATAAAACCAGCATAAAGTCTTGAAGTTTCTTTCTCTTGGTGCTTTTGTTTCTCCCTTGCCTTTGAACAGTGTGTTGAGACAAGAGGATTTTTTTGGGATGTTTAAAAAATTAAATAGGTACAGAAAGGAAAAAACACAGTGTGGCATATCATACTCCTGGCTTAAGCAAATGAAATGGAAACAGGGACATTAACTGTCTGAGTTGTTCTGTATCATTAAGTTGTGACATTGCAATGGAAATGAAAAGAAAGATAACAAAATGAAGATATCACACCTTAGTTGAAGGGTCTAGCAGGAGAGAAATGCCATGTGTCCTTAACCTGTTCTTAAAAAAAAAAAAAAAAAAGCAAGGACTCTTTTATGAGTAAAGCAGGTTCCTACAAACATAATGAAGAACACAGAGGTCAGTATGACACCAAACTGAATCAAACTACTTCTATAAGCAGCCATTATATGTGATTCATTCTTTTTGTACCATAACAGTAGTGGGATAAAAGTTAAAGGACATTTAGAGTAAGAATATGTCAGATTCTGCTGCTGGCAGATCCCAAGATTTTAGATAGAAAGTCCTTTTCCCAAGCCTCGTGCCAGAAGAAGAGGACAGAATCTGTCAGCTCAGGTTTTCAAGGTTTTTATAATTTCCTTATTTGTTACATTCTTTTTCTGCTCTGCCAAGGGCTTTGGTGCAGCAGGGTTGGGAGCCAACTGCCCCACTGCCAAGGCAGAGCTTGGCTTTTATACTAGCTATACATGGTCTATATTTTACAGTTAATTACCAATACCTATCACCTATGTTAGACAGTTCACTTCTACTGTAAACCAATCCAAAAGTGCCACTACCACAGCAGAAAATGGATGACAAGAAGAAGGACAAAAAGAACAAGAATCACACTCTGATCCTTCATATTGTCTCTTCTGACTACATCCTAAAAACCCCAATATTTTTACATTTGTACCCGTGATTACTTAACTACTATTACTAACTTTATTACACTCTTGTGGTCTATAATTCTTTTTGCAAGCTGAAAGCTCTCCATGGACTGAGACCAAAGACAGCATCTCCCTGAGCTCTGTGCAGGGGGGTCTCCAGCCCCCTGCCAGGATCTCAAACCTTCCAGGGCAGTCAGGGGAACGCCCTGGACTCTGACCAGAATAGAGCTGTGGCTGTAGGTGATGATAGTGGATAAGAATATGGATTATTCAAATCACAGTCTACATGTGAGAAAACATGAGAACTGGAAATGTATTGCAAGAGCTCATCTGAATGGACACTACAGAGACTGAAATGCTGAAAACAAAAAGGAGACAACTGACCACACCAAAGGAAATGGAGGAGAAAAAAAAAAAAAAAAAAAAAAAAAAAAAAAAAAAAAAAAAAAAAAAAAGCAGAGGTTTCTGAGTTGAAATTTCCATGTCCAATACTGTTTTATTGTATGGCAGGAAAAATGACTGATTAATAAGGTTCAGATTAGGGCCTGACACAAGGAGAGGGCAGTGGCAAGGAAAGAAAAAGGAAATTACAAAGCAAACAGAAGGAGCAGCAACAGCAGTGTTGAAGTGCTAACAATTTGCCTTGAGCAATACTCAAGAGGAGAAAAGAAAATGCAATTAATTAAAGCCAATTGAATAATATGATGACAAGGTCAAATACTAATAGAATAAAACAAGCCTACATACTACTCTTTTTATTGCTACTTTTAATTGGGCTGACTCCTGCCAAGTATATTTTCCTACTTGATATTGGATTTTTGCAGATCTGATCCCTGATATAATTTTCAAGTCCAGATTACAGTGGCAGGGAAAGAAGAGCAGAAAGAAGATCAGATCCTGAGCATACTTCTGCATTTCACTCTGACAATCACTTTTAAGAACAAACCAAGCTCTGAACATGGGCAAGCTACTGCTGAGGGTAAAAGCTGGGTGACAGGCTTCTGCAGGGGAAGCACTGGTTTGATTTCTGGAGCCATATGTGTTGAAAAAACATGTCTGTACAGCAGAAATAGCCAGGATGAGAGAGGTGAGCAAGCAATTAGAGTGTGACATAGGGGGAAAAGGCCAGAAGATGCTTCTTTTAGAGAAGCTGCACACTTTAAAGAGAGATAACTGGCCCCTCTTTTTCCTCACTGATTTCAGGAGAACAGGATTTTTCATGCATTCTTTGCAACCAAACCAGATTTCCATTTGTAGGTACCTAACTTTCCAAAGGTAATAACCTAGAGAGGTCTCTAAATACGTAAAATCTGGAGCAATTTAATTTATTGGCCCAAATGCTGCATGTAATGCTGCAAAACATCATGTAAAAAAATAAGAAGAGCATCTACATGGAATTTATTCTCTGCAAGGAACATCTTTCAGCTATGTGTGTCTTACAGTTTTAACATCATGCCAGTTTTGAAGATTTATGCACAGTTTATAAATTCACTTGTGAGTGCTCAGCCTCTGCCCACTATAAACCATGGATCTATATCAAAATCAGGGAAATAATCTGAAGTTCCTGAATCATGTTTCAATATTTTTTCATTTGTGTAAGCCACTGGTAAATGTGTGCGTAACTGCTCCCAAATAACAGAGAATGTGAGCCTGGAAAAATTATTAACTTACCAGCTCTTCAGTTTAAGGAATAAAGATTTCTGTCTTTAGTTGAAAAAGGCATGGGCTTATTTGCTGACGTTAGCCAAGGTAAGATTCACACAGCCCTGTCTGATATCTTGTGTCCTCTTTGCAGAGGAGAACAACAAATCACTGGAGATGGATTATACATGAAAAGCCAGAGCCTTCACCCTATTATGAAAAATGTTCTGAGGAATGAGCCTTGTCACAAGCACTTCACAGAAACCTCACCCAGCTGAAAAATGACACTGACTGCCTTTTGCCAGTCTTTGAAGAACTTTGTTCTTTATGTGCTTTATTTCAATAACCTCTAAATGTGAATAAAGCCATAGACAGTCAGTCTGAGGCATACATTCACCCACATATTGTGTGGAGAAGAGCAAAATTAGGTGCTGATAAAAAAAAGGCAACATGGAGAGTGGGAATAAATATTCTGAAAAGGAAGGACACTGCAGTGTGGGAATCCCAGCAACAGTTTTTATTCTTTGCCTTCATCTTCAAGGAATTATTTGACTTTTGTTGAAGGAAATCTTTCCCCCAGTCTCACCATGTGCTTTCCGTTCTGTTTCAGAACAAGAGATTCAAAATTTGGCGAAGAAGCACAAGAAAAGAAAGAAATTAGACAACAATGAAAACTTTTATTCTAGGACAAGAAATAAAACAGGCTCGACTGCTTTGGTATTTGTTGTAAAACTCTGGCTTAAGTATTTTTCCTATTAGTCCATCTGGCAGTCTTCAGTAACTGTTCCTACACCTTGACTCAGCCAGCAAGGGTGAGTCAGCGACCCACAGAGCACGGAATTGAGCGTGTACCAAGAGCTTGTGTAGCCAGAACTGAACTGAAACCAGGCAGAAAAGAGAACTGTTCACCTAACATGGTCTTCTCATTTCAGCTAATTTAAACATCTCTGTAGGAAAAGCTCTACCTATGAGTCAGCAAAATGCCTTATGCACAGTTCACTGGAGAAGCTCTATTTAAGTAACAATTGAAAAATACACACGGGTATTAGAAAATTTTATATATATATATATATATATAAAAGAGTGATGGTGGAAATTCTGTGGTTAGGGACAGCATGATGAGCTGGAGAAGAATTGTTTTGTTCTCTTAACTGATATATGAGCTATAAGCCAGCAGCCAGCAAGGCCACCCTTGGGGTCAGTGAGGGCCCAAGCTGCTAGTGATGGGACTAAATACTGAGCTGTCTCCTCTGGTCTCTGGCCAGTGGTGGGACAGTCACAAAGAAAACTTCTTTCAGCTCTATCTCAGCTGTCATAAAGTGAGCTCAGTTGGCAACCTGCATTCCCCGCACTTGTCTCTGACCATGGTTATTTGATAAATTGTGTTAGTCAGACCATGTCCTCCATGAGAACCAGCTGTTGCAGCTTCATTGCTGCCATTTGCACCAGCTTGGGATGTAGCACTCCTTTACAAGGTACCACTGCATCCAGAATTTTTAATAATCACTCCAAAAGGAGTTTCAACAGAATTATAAAAATTCCATTAGAAAATTAAAATTAATCTCAAGAGCCAGATGTTGACATATATTTCTTATGGAGAGATGCATTATTGCCAGGTGCCATAGTACTAGATTGTCCTCTAGACTGCAACATATATATTCAAATAATAGTGTAATTCATGGCAGAGAAATGAAAACAAAAGGGATAAGTAGTAACAGAGGCAGCTGAATTAGTAAAGCCCTAATTACAGGCATCAGAAATATTTTTAAGGGAAGAAACATCCTAGCAGTCCCTGAGGCCCCTCTCTTCCTCAGGATGTGGCTTACAGGGCTCTGGGCAACGCCTCACCTCATCATGATCAGGATGAATGGCCTGAGCACCCACGGACTGAGCCTTCCCTGAGCACAGGGCAGAGAAAAAGCTCTTGTGTTCTGCTCCCAAAGGGCAGTGCCAGTGCCCCTCCCACCCAAACCCCACCCCAAGGACACTGGATGGAGATGGAGAGGACAAAAGAGACAGCCAGTGCCCTAAGGGCATCTATAAATCCTGGCTGCACCAGGGGAGAGATAACACTTCTACTTTATCACCAAAGGGACTTGGTTTTTTGAGATATAAAAATCTTTTAAAGCTCTGAAAGGGCAAACCCTGCAACATTTTCATTTTCCTGTTTTTCATTAAACCTCCTCTTTCTGATCACATCCCAAATGATCAGAAACAAGAAGATATTAGTAAACAATATCTTTAACCAAAATGCAATTTTCTCTCATGTCAAAATGAAAGATAATCTGTGTAACTTCAGGGATTTGGAGGCCTTTCTATCAGAAAACGTTTTTTCCTCACATTAGCTAATTCAAGAGAACCTTCTAAATAGTCCTCCAGAGACAGCAGTTCCCTTTTATTACATTCATTTGTCTTTTATGGCTTTGCTCTCATGAAAGATTAATAGCTGTAAAGGTCAAGGGCCAATGTGAACATTTAGTCTGACCTGCATAGCATAGGCTATCAAATTTTACCCAGTAATTCTTGCCTGAAATCCCATTAATTGGAGATAAAGTATCATATAACTTTTAGTAAGAAATGTTTTCTTGATTTAAAGGCTGCAAATTACGAGAAGCCTGCTCCATAAATTTGTTCCATGGTTTATTTACCCTGACCTGCAAATTTTTACTAAAGCTTATGATTTTTTCAGTTAAATATTTTACACTGGAGAAATTTGGGCATTATCAAATGAGTGTAGTCCTTGAACTTTATCTCACCATTTTATTTCCACAAAAGAAAAGAAAAAAAAAACAAACAAACCAGAAAGCGTCATATTCCTCAACAAATTGCAACAAATTAGACTCCTTGTCCTGATTTGTTTTCTGAGTGATCCTCTTTTCTAAGTATCAGGACAGCTGGGGAACCAGGCTACTCATGTTACCTGTGCAGTGCTAGGCAGTGGCAATGCCTCTTGTGATGTCTCAGCCAGAGCACATGTTCTCAGACACACTGAGCTGGCAACCCCATCCTCATCACGTGCATGTTCCCAAAAACCACCAAAACCCTACAATTTCTATTAGGCCTGTGATCCTACTTAAAAGTGCCATAAATCCCATTTGTGCCTCCTGTGTTTGGAATATGCCTCTGGCCTCAGGAAACTCATCCATTGCTTTCAAATAAACCACACAAAGTAAATTAATCTGGCAGAAGGTTATAGGCTCATAGGGGCAATCTGTTAACTTTCTGGAGAAGGGTTTGGTCTCAGCCTGTTGACAGAGGGATGGCAAGCCTGAGAGCCACTGGTGATGTACAGCCTGAGCTACACAGATTAGTTTGGCCTGCAAAACAGTGTAACATACAGACATTGAAGTGGTGATAGTACAGTCATAGGTTTGGATTACTTCACATCCTTTCCCAACATATTCCCTTTCCCATGGACTGAAATTAAGTAACAGGAATTTATCAGAGTGGCTCTGACATGGTTTTCTAATTAATTTCTTCCCTCTCTGTAAAATAAGGCATAGGCTTCTAGATATAAAAAGCTGAAAGTCTTGACAAATACTTTTTTCCAACAGATAATTTAGTTTCTGTAAGCTGAAGTTTAAAATAAAAAAGATATATTTTGCATCAAATCATTTTCAATAAAATTAGCATAATTTTCTCATTCAAAATAGTATAATTTTTGTGTATTTTTAAGACTTTTAATTTTGTAAATTTTTTTTACATAATCAATAATACACAATACTTTTTCAAAGAAATATAGCAAGCAGCTTTGACTAAAACATTATTTTATTGAAACTTATTAAAATATCTAGTTTATGCAGGAATGTCAAAGTTCCAAATATTACAATCACAATTTTTGACCTCACTATTACTAATTATATTTACGTATTAGTAGCAGAAATCTGGAAACATGAATCTCACAAACTGTATCACTGTGGTAGAGGATAATGGAAGCCATTTCCTCGGATTCTTGCTCACAGACTTTTTGGACAGACATGAGAACTCAAGCATACTCTTCACCTCTCCCCATTGTACAAGGATCTCAGGGAAGATGTTCTCCTAATCTTATCACCTCTGCTCATCGGCTACCAGAGGGAGAATGAGTCCAGGTCCAAGTGCCCATGGTAAGGCAGGAAGCAACAGCAGAATGAGACACAGAACCCGTGAGTTCCAGAACACAGGCACAACATTAGAAAATTCACATTTAAAACTATCAACTCATATCAATTTTAAACCATGCTTCATTTTGGCGCTTTATGCAGTATTTCTTTTTCTTCTTTCTCTAGTAATAAAACATTAAGAAACCAAAGATTTTGTGTAGTTCTGTGAAAACATGACAGATAAGAGTATTGTGCCAGAAGCGTTCACAACTCAATCACACAGCAAAAGTAGATTACAAATGATGACAGCAAGACCACAAGAGTAAGGTCTGGTGACAGTAAACACACTTGGTTGCAGCCACAAACACACCAGACTTGTTTAGCCTTTCAGTTACATTGGCTCCTCAGACGAATTTGAATGGGAATATTCCTTTATGACATACGTGTCAATAACAAGAATACTATGTTTACTGTTTTTTAGATTGGAAGATAGGAGGTGATCCTTGCAGATATCAAGTCATGGTGACCAAATGATGAGCAAAACTGAGCACTGAAATTAATTCTCTAAATTAATGCATGTTCTCTAAACATGCTAAAAATTGTTGGGATAGACCTCCTATTCAGCAGCAGATTTTCCTTTCTGTATCTGATACTCCTAACAGCTATTATACAGGGCACATTCTCACAGTCTATTGTTAAATTTGAATAGTAGTTGCTAATACAAGCATTTTCAAGAACTTCCTGGTTTTTGGCTGTTCAATTTTTTTTCTTTTGTAAATGAGTTCCGTGATTATTTTTACGGTGCTTATTGTCCCGACTTTTTAGCATCCTATTTGAAAACAGTAACTGGTTAGACTTCATGCCCCATTCTAAAAACTTGTCATTCATGTATGTGTGCTGTGGGGTCTGGAATTCATAATATTCACTTGGAAGAGCAAAAGCCTACGTAGCTGCCATCAATTCGAGAAGGCAGTGTTTGGCTGAACCAGAAAAATGCTCCTTTTGATTCTTAACGTACCAGATGGAAGGCTGCTTCACTCCAGAAACACATTTTTAATTACAGTGCTTTGGCACAGTCTTGGTGGTGGTTTCATAATGGGCTTCACATGGCAATAAGACTCCAGGACCTTCTCTGAATATTTCACCTTACTGACACATGGTGTTTTGCACAAATAATATCAGGGTAGCCCTGCCACAGACCTGCTGGGCACAGCTAGAACAGGGATGTTGCAGCGAAGCCCACCACTGCCACTGCTCTCATTTATTCAGTTTTATTTTGGGGACTTTTTACATCATTTCCTACAAACCTGGCTTTCTAATGTAATCCAAGAACTTGAAGATGGGAGGTGAGGGTACTGTTGAAACATATCATTTATCCATGGAAATCACTGCTTTAGTCACAAAGATGACAATTACAAATCAAAACTAACCATTTGACTTACATATTTTACCAGATTATCACAATTATTTAGCAGATTATAGTTTCTCATTTTGTCTCTAATATCCAGATCTGTATTACACTTTTCTTGAGTCAGATACCATTTTTGTAAGTGCAATGGCAACAGCCTACAATCAAAACACCATTTTTTAGTGCTTCTTTTATGATATTTAGACTTAAGCCATGCATAAGATTTTTACTTCTACTGCTGCAGCTTACAGCACTAAATAGCAGATGTGTCTCAATGCTTGATGATGCTTTTCTGTGCTGTGACATGGACTGCTTCTATTTAAAGCTACATGACATCCTCAATGCAATTGCTTGTACAAAGAAATACTACTCAAAAATCATTCCACTTATTTCAGTTGACTTTTGACATGTTTTTAGATCTGCAGGAGTGCTTTGACACTGGATTGTTAAACACCTGCATACAAAATAATGAGGCTCCATGCAATATTTGATTTGAAAATATTGGTTGAATCATAGGAATGGTATAAAAAACCTGTCTACTTAAACACAACAAATTTTTTGTTTGTTTGTTCAGCCTAGAGAAGAGGAGACTGAGAGAAGGTCTCACTACAATCTTCAACACCTTCACAAGGGAAGCAGAGGGGCAGGTACCAATCCCTTCACTCTCCTGACCAGTGGCAGGACTCAAGGAAAAGGCATGAGGCTGAGTCAGGAGAGGTTTAAATTGGATACCCAAAACAGGTTTTCACATAGAGGGTGGTTGGGTACTGGAACAGGGTCCCCAGAGAGGAGGTCTCAACAGCAGCCTGACAGAACTCGATAAGTGTTAGGACAGTGCTCTTGGGCACACAGTGTGACTCTTCACGTTGTTCTGTGCAGAGCCAGGAGTTCAATTTTGATGATTCTTGTGGGTCCACTTCAACTCGGCATGCTCTGTGATTCTATGACATCTGACAACCAGGCAGTGTGGTCAACTGATCTCTGTATCTTGCTGAGGACATTTAATCTACTTTCAATCCATGAAGACACGGGTTCTGAATGATACAGCCACCGACTAAGTAATAATCACACACATCTTCTGTAGTGCTTTGGTTTAGGGTTTAGATTTTCTAGAGCTTAAAGTGGCAGGAAGATGATTATTCATACACGACACAGAAGGCTCCTCACAACCGTTTAGTTCAATCCAACACAAAGTTACTTATTTCCTATTTTTTTCCCTGAGAAAAACACTAGCCTTGAGAAAACAGCGTGTTTTTGCCACACATGGGCATAAACATCTTACTGAAAGACATTCCTGGTACTAAGAGGCCAAACACAACAAGAGCCAACAGAAGAAGGTCAGACAAGTCAAAAGAAAAATGTAGCTTTGAAAAAAATATTTTAAAATCAGGACACATAATTATTTAAAGAAGTCATCACATCAAGTGATGGATTATCTGTCTATTTCACATCTGTAATCAAGATTGTATCCCTTTCAGTATATGCTTCAACCAAAAACAAGCAGTAGGATCAGTTGCAAAACAATGAGACAAAACACTTCAGCCTGTGTTAAGGAGGACAGGTTTTTCAGGGCTTTTTTCTGTCTCAAAATACTCATTATTTCTTAAAAATCTGCTCAGTCTTTAATTTTCATATTTTGTAATTTTAAACCAAAAAGTGCTTGTTCAAAACTTTGGGTATCAGCCATCACTCATAAATAATATTGCACAATAAATAAAATGCCCAACTTAAACAGACATGGACATGGACAGTGGGATTGAGTGCATGTTCAGTAAATCTGTTGATCACACCAAGCTGTGTGGTACCATGAACACGCTGGAAGGATGGGATTCCAGGCAGGGAGACCTGGATAAGCTTGAGAGGTGATCCCATGTGAAGCTAATGAAGATCAACAAGGCCAAGTGTAAGGTCCTGCGCCTGGGTCAGTGCAATCCCAAGCACAAGTACAGGCTGAGCCAAGAAGGAATTGAGAGTAGTCCTGAGGTGAAGGACTTTGGGCTTCGGGCTTCTTGGGAGCAGAAGCTCAGCATGACCCAGCAATGTGCAGCAGTTCAGAATGCCAACCATATCCTGGTCCGCACCAGAAGCAGTGTGGTCAGCAGATTGAGGATTCTGGGATTCTGTCCCACTGCCCCACTCTGGTGAGACCCCACCTGGAGTGCTGTATCCTGCTCTGGGGCCCCCAACTCAAAAAGGATGTGTACCTGTCAGATTAAGTCCAGAGGAGGTTACAAAGATGATCAGAGGGCTGGAACACGTCTCCTATGAAGGGAGGGCAAGAGAATTGGGACTGTTTAGCCTGACGAAGAGAAGGCTCCAGAGAGAACTTGGAACACTTTCCAGTACGTAAAGAGGGCCTTCAGGAGAGATGGAGAGGAACTTTTTTACAAGGGCATGTAGTGATTGGATGGGGGAACGGCTTTAAACTTAAAAACTTAAAACTCTCTCTATATTAAAGAATTTTCTAATGTATTTATATTGAGGATTTTTTTCTGGTTGCTTAGTAGGAAGGAGGGACTTGAATTTAGTAGAATAGGATGCGCTTTTTGAAGTCCTTTAGAAAATTACTAGTACACTATGCCATATTAGGAAGAAATTCTTTACCGTGAGAGTGGTGAGACACTGGAACAGGTTTCCAAGAAAAGTTGTGGATTCCCCAACCCTGGAAGAGTTCAAGGCCAGGCTGGATGGGACTTTGAGCAACCTTACCTAGTGAGTGGCATCCCTGACCATGGCAGGTGGGTCAGAACTAGATGGTGCTAAAGGTCCCTTCCAACTCAAACCGTTACATGATTCTATGATTTTTTTTTTCCATTTTCTTAAATTTCATAGGGTTTCTTCTTTATTGACTGGCTTTTGCATGTTGTAGTAAATGGCAATTATCTCTTCCTGCTTAATTTCTGCACATGGCAGCTTCATATAGAAAGGATTCTATTCCCTTGCCATGGGACTGGGAGTATACAAATTATGTTTGTTCTCCATCATAGCTTGCAGCTGGGAAAGTCAATCCAAACTGACTCTTAACAAACTGAAAATGGGTGATTGCTCCTGACTTCAGTGCTTCAATGTCAGCTTTTTTTTTTTTTTTAACTTTTTTTTTAAATATCTGGGGAGTCCTAGCTTCCAGAAATACATAGTTTGTCTGTAAGACACTGAATTCACTATTAAGAGAAGGTTGAAGACCAGAGATGTCTAACAACTTGACCTAAAGCCTGAAAATGCCAGATGTAAAAAAAACCAAAACAAAACCAAGACAGCATTGCTTCACTTTTAAGCCAATCTAATGGTTGCATTTACTGCATAACTCACATTTTACTAACTCAAATATGGAGAATAGCTTACATTGTACTTTCTCATGTTCTGGTTAAGAACAGAACAGTGTCTAATTTTGCATACAGCTCTTCTCCTCAGTGTCATTTTGACTGCAGATTACACAAATGCTTTTTGAGTGTGAGAAACATAGCAGTCCTGCTCTTTGTGGGCAGAAGGTAGATAGAAGCAATGATGAGCACAGGGTAAATTCTTGTCTTTATATATCCAGGCCATTTATGGAGAAGCAAATAGAAATGCTGAGGCATATGGCAGGAACCAAGGCTGTCCTGGCTGGGAGGAGTGCTGCAAAGAGCACAGAGTACATTGCCTCCTCTGTGGAGGTGGCTGCGTCATGGGGGCTGGAACAGTCCATGTCACCCTCCCAGGACAAATCCTCCAGAAGCAGGCAGCAGTAGGCATACTGTCCCTGCTCCTGTTGTGCACCTCCCCACTAGCACAGCAGGGCAGCCACAGAATCAGCCTCAAAGTCCTGCTTCCTAAGAGTTGATCTCTGGGCAGAGGTAGGGACGTGTTTGCCCAGCTGACCATTGTCTTCACAATGTGATTTTAAAAACAAGGTGTATATCTGTTAGACTGTTCATGGCAGCAAGACATTCCTACTTTTTTACTATTTGCTCCCCTGAACAGAGATTTTTTCTTTTTTTAATCTTTTACTAATTGGATAGCAATACAGTAAATAAATATGAGCTTTCTCAAGCTCTACTAGCCCTCTGCAACAGGAAATAGAAGCTCTGAGCACTGTAGTGTCTATCACTCCTCCAACAGTCAGGACAGCCTCTTAGTCACAGTAACTAATGGTATTTTTGACCATAGCAGTGCTTTTTATAAATGCATCTGGGCTGTTTATCCCAGGCTAATCCCATCCTGGATCCGATGACTCCAGCTACATGCTGCTAATCCTCCAAGGGAAAGTGTCCCTACAAGTGTTTAAGATGACTCCTCTCGCTAGATTCTAACACTAGTGAGTGAGATGCTTTCAGGGAACTTTACAATGCTGTATCCCCTGGGATATAGCAGGGACAGCCTGTGCAGGATGAATCAATGCCATACGTCAAGTACTGTTTGTATATGTTTCAGAGTAACCAGGCAAAGTCTTTTAACTTTCCATCCTAGAGCCCGAGCAGTACTTTCCTGAATGTCAGCCAGGAAAATTTTGTAGATTTGGCAGTAGGACTGTGGGAAGCCTGGTTGAAGACCAGCCCAGAGTGCTGGAGCAGAGGCTTTATATAAAGAGAGAGAATCCAAACACCTTCCTTTGTTTCATGCTACAAACGAATACAAATGGAGCCCTGAGATTGCAATCAGGCTCCATTGTATAAGCACAGGCCTTTCCATTACTCCATTACAGCTTTTTTGGCATGTAGAGCTTCATTATTTTTCAGCTGGAAAACTAATTAAAATGAATTCTTTTTTATTTATCGGAGTGTTAATGCTTCAGTTCTCAAGTCTCTGCTGGCTTCCAGCCATTTAATTTTGGTCCCTAGGGCAAAGCCTGACAAATTAAGATAAAGCCATTACTTAATGTTCCCCTCCTGAGAGAAAACAAGAAGTATTTCCTGTTCTTATTAATTGCACAAAGTCAATTTCCATGGTAAAATTTCAGCATGATCAGAGTTTTTGCACCCAACATCTCTCTCCTACCGTGCTTCCCGCTCAGCTGCAGTGGCTGAGGCAAGGAGTGTTGCCAGGCTTCAGCTGGGCTTTCCTCAACACCCTGAAAACCGCAAGGTGAACAAAGGCTTGCCCTTTGCCATTTGGAACCACCCTCTCCAGTACCTCCCAGGTACTTTAGCTTCAAGAGCGCTGTGCTTTACCTCCAAGGAGAACCCAGCCCTGAGGGATCCTGGCTGTGCCAAACGGGTTAGTCAGAGCTGTGGTATGGGCACTGCCCAGTTCAAGTGCATTGAAAGCAGCCAAAATCCACCGCCTTTTTTTTTTTTTTTTTCTTCCCCCAGAGTATATATCACAAAAGTTCACGCACTTTTCCAGCAGTGTGTTGACTTAACCGGGACCTGTCCTCCGCAGCTGCGGAGCTTGGTGCAGTAGGTAACAAACAGCCCCTTCCCATGGCAACGCAGTTTAATGCCTGTGCACCAGGGCAGGGGGAGGGCCCCAGCGAGCAAACGAGGTGCTGAGCCTCAGCTCGGGAAAGCAGCCAGGATGATGCAAAAAGTTTAGAGGGGAAGCAGAAAAACAAACAGAAAGGAAACACAGCAAAATATCGGCAGTTGTGAGGGGACAGACAGAGAGCAGCACCGCTGCGTTTCCCTCCCCTTCGGTGTCTCTGGTACAAAACTCACATCCCTTGGCCAGCAGAGCTCTGCCCAGCATTGCTCTTCAATGCTCTCTTTATAACATTCTTGCATTTAAACAAAGCTGACAACATTGAAGCCTAACTCCTTAGCAGAAGTTCACCCAAATATTTTCGTAAAGCCAGCTTGTTTAGGGGAAGACTTGGCCAGACAAGGACACAGCTTGCTGAGTGCTGTTGAATTGCATTATCTATGATGTGTTTCCACGTTTGGGACTGAGAGCAGATATTGCAAAATGTCTGTTGACTCCCTGGTAGCAGCACAGCGCTGGCACACTGGGCCAGGCTGTGCCAGTGCCTAGGAGGGGTGAATTTGTTCTGTGACCTCCCAGCAGGGTTGGGACAGCTTGCTTCACAGGCCATGCTGGTGCAAGCCCTCACAAGGAGCCAGCAGCATCTCGTACAAGCACCAGCACAGCTCTGCTGTGTTGTGCTGACATGTGCCAGGACTTTTATCCCATGCAGAGACAGGCTCCGCCAAACAGCCTTCTCCTGAGTCAAAACGAGATCCTGCTGCCTCGCCAGGGCTGCCCAGAGGGGGCAGGAAAACACAGCCCTGAGATGCTCCCACCACTGAGGCTGTCGGGTCCCCCAACGCTGAGAGCAGGAGGGGAAGGCAGGGAGGAGATGGCTGTTCCACAACAGCTTGGATTCGGGCGGGGACAGAGCTGGAAGCTCCGTGCTCCCATGTTTCTGGGACAGGCACAAACAAAAACATCCTCGAGGGCAGATGTTTGGAAAGGAAGCAAAGCACGCAGCTCCACTTCTGCTAACGTACGCCAGACCAGGAAAGCAGCTGAGTGAGGCATGCAAAGAACAAAACCTATTCACCAAAGACCTTCACACTGCCCGAGTGAACAGCAAAATACTCCCTGTTCACCTCTCCTATTCTTTGCTGATTTTTAAAAAAATGTTGCTAATTAAAAATATGCATAGGATTTGAAGATGTCCTTTTAACCGCTTTTCTTAAACTTCAGCATTTTCAGATGAATTATTATTTGTATTAGCAGGTTTGTACAGAAATTCATTGCACAATCTCAGTTTTTCTAATCTCAGTTTTTCTAATCTCAGTACTAATCTATGATGGGTCATTTTGTTCTACCACCTATTCCTGAATTCCATACAGATGAACTGCACTGGGGAACATATGCTGGTAAAGCAGCAGGCAGAGTTATGAAGATTGCTTAAAATGCATCTTGATTTCATGTGAGATGATTCAATGGATTGAAACTCAGAAGTGAGCAATAGGGAGAGTCTGGAACACATTTTGTGCTAAAGTGCTTCAGATAGGTTGCTACACACCATTACAGAAAAACTCTTAGCCAGTGCTATGTGACATACTCTTAAATCAATATGATTCAAGTAGTCATTTTCAGTAGCCATATTGAAAATTATATTAAAAAGTGTTATCATTTTGAAATGTTTTTGAGGAAGATATGAGAGGCCAGTTTTGCTAATAGCTTAAGCAGATGCAGTTACTGTACACTTTTAAGTCAATACGGAATTTATCCCTTTTTAATTTTCCACATGTAAGCTTTAAAACCTCAACTGTAGCTGTTGTTCAGTATAAGGTCAAGGGAAAATAAACGTTCTCTCTATATTAAAGAATTTTCTAAGGTATTTATATTGAGGATTTTTTTCTGGTTGCTTAGTAGGAAGGAGGGACTTGAATTTAGTAGAATAGGATGTGCTTTTTGAAGTCCTTTAGAAAATTACTAGTACACTATGTTACAAACCCCTGACAAATTCCATTTCCCTGACAAATTCCAAGGACAATGGAGTTTATTGGGACTTACTCTGTAGTTTCTCCACTGGCTCTTCACCCTCTCAAGGTGCTCTGTGCAACTGTACAAAAAAGGAACTACTCTCATAGGTCTGGATGTAAAAGCTGTGTGCATGTTAAGATCCCACTGCCCAAATGCCTGGAATCTGAAGACAGGATAGAAGCAGTGACTTGATGATAGACAGCTGGTAATGAAAGTGCAATAATAAAGAATTTTGTGAGAAGGAGAGTCGTAGCACCACAGGCAGAAGGAGAGACGGGCATGAGAAAAGAAAGGAGGAAAGAGGGAAATGAGCTGTCAGCAAGATGACTCATCTAGAGTGCAGGAAACAGGGAAAACCTCATTTCTGGTCCTTATGGCTTCTTGCACACTGTGTTGCACAGATTCTTAGTACTTTCTCACCTCCTCTCCCCTGTGCATTAACATAGTTTAAAGAAGAAAGGTAAAATGCACTCCTGCTTTCTCCCATCTCACATAACACAAGGATTGACAGTAAAGATGGCCCCCTGGGACTACTCAGCAGAGAGATACCATTAGGTATTTCTCTATACATAATTACCAATTACTCAGTCCTGAGACAGATGCCAAGATGTATTGCATTTGCACAGAAAGCCCCTGGGGAACCTTGGAGTAAAAAAAATCAGCATTCAGTGGTGTTTGGGCATCCAGAGTTTAGGCAGAGTTTAGGCAGCCGAACAGGAGAATTCAAAATCTGCTTTTCAGCTTCCACATCTAGGGTTCTTGTTAGAATTTACCTGAAACTGCTCCAAACTTCCAAATGTTTCACTTTGCATTGCTAGCTGGTATTTAATTAACTCGGGTGTTTATATAACATCTATAGGAAACTATGTCAAGCTGAGTTTAATAAAGATAGGCATTATTAACACTGGCATTATTTTGCTTCTATTTACAGTTTTGGTAAGAGATGATGCAAGGCCTGCTGGACTGCTAAAAAGGCAAAAGCTTTTCTACCATCAAAATGCCACTTATTGCCCCTGTCAAATATATCATCCTTAGTTTTTTGGCTCTATAGGAAAATGAGCAAAACAAGGGGTTGGGAATTCTGATGAGTACATCCAAAGTCACAAGGGAACTGGAGAAGAGACAGCACCTCTGTTTTGCAGTCTTGGGAAACCTTATAGCCTCAAGGGACGCAATCTTCAATAGAATCCAAGATTTCATCATAGGCTCAGATGTTTAAATGAATCGTTTTGTCTGAATTGCTGCTAACCATACAAGTTGAGATAATAAAAAATACAATAAATATATCTACATTGTAGGAATGATGGTAACACATATAAGCTGGATCCAGTTTTCGTGGGCAACCACAGCAGGAAAGACATAGTAGCCTTGGATGATGGAAAATTGTTTAAGTTAACATCTACATAGCCTTTGATTCTCTGCTGTGGTTAACTGCATTTGATTTTTATATGGAAAGGCAGCTAAAAGCTTTCACTGCAGGCCTCTATTTCCTCCATTTGGGGGAAAGGTAATCTCCTAACATGGACAGTTTTGATGTTAAAAGTGTACAACCACACTGTAAATTGCACTACAGATTAAAAAAAAAAAAAAAAAAACAAAAAAAAAACAAAAAAAAAACAAAAACAAAAAAACCCCAAAAAACAGCAACAACAAAAAACAAACCAACAACAAAAAACATCACCACCAACAAAATAAAACACATAGGTAGGCCCAAAGTGCAGTATTTCTTGAAAGAGGTTAACTTACAGGAAAAGATATCTAAGGTCAAGATGCATGATTTATTGCTGAGCAGTTTGTGGTCAACAGAAAAATGCACAGATGAAAACATAAAGACATAAAATATGACACTGTCAAGTTCACTTTCTTAATTCATTTTGTTCTAGTACTTATTTTCCCCAGGGAAGTTAGAAGTGTGTGGTTTTGTGGGTGGTTTAGAAAATTTAGAAATTATCTGACCACTCAAACTCAGGTTTCAAACAATTTTCTCAAAGACACAGTGTTTTCCTTCATGATGCTTTTTTTTTTTTTTTTAATTGTAATATGGAGCTTAACAGGGAGCAGGCTCTGCAGCAATGACCCTGACATAGAAGGGCACTGTGAGAAGAAGGTAGATTAAACACCTTTCTGGACCTGCCAGATTGCTCCATGAGCAGCACAGGGTGTCCCCTCTGTGCAGAACACAGGTACTCAGGTCATTGTAGTGCTCTGTGTGACCCTGGTATAAAACCTTACAGTGCTCTCTTCTTGAATGGTGTGGACACTTCTGATTTCCCAGTCTTAAAAAGGTACAGGAGAACTGGAAAACAAGCAAAGAAACGCTACCTATATGATCCGAGCCATAGGGAATATCTCCTGTGTCAGGAATAAAGACAGTCAAACAGACAAGCACAATTCAGCTTGAGGACAGAGAATATTGGTGGAGATTTTATAATTGTCCTGCAGTCACCAGTGATGGAGAGGATGAATAGGGAAATGCCTTCCTGAGCTATGAAAATGCTACTGCAGCTACAAGTTTACAGGGGTTTAGAAAGGAACGAGGCAGATCACTGGAAGACTTCCAGAGGAAAAGGCCACCCATCTCAGCGTCCAATCTGTCCCCACAGCTATTTTGTGCATTTTAAGCACTCCAAAAAACCCTTTTTCTGTATGAGGCCACAAAAAAGCCTTATAGGCCTTATTATTTCAACATGCAAGACAGAACTTTTCCTACTCTTTGTATCTTTCAAAGCACACCCAGCAGAAGAGTGTCAAGACTACATCCTTTTCCTTTGCTAAACTGCAAGTAGGGCGATTTGTTAACTGTAGGAGCTGCAGAAGGCATCCAAAGCAATTCAGAGGGAAGGAATTGACAAAAGCTGGAAGCATCTGGGCTCTCTCCAGCTTCTAAACCCAAAGCTGTGCCTGCAGTGGCAGGATCCAAATACTTCAGTGGTGAATACCTCCCTCTGGAAAATCCCCATCACATAAACGGAAACTAGTACGTAGGTACACACAGAGGTACATGCCAGTAGAGGAATGATGAGTTACTCATAAATGTATTTGGAAATCTTTCTCCTTACATTTTTTCTGGATACACAGAACAATCATTTCCCTCAGAATAAACCATTTGACAGCTTCTACTGTAGGTTGCAGTGGTGTGCACACAGCTGTTGTCTTTGAACGTTGGGTGTTTCCTCAAGAGGCATATTTTATGTCTTTCTCTTAGCAAGTATCTCTGCTTATAAAGAATCCTGGAAAAATCCATGAGAAAGTGAGAATTGTTTAGTTCTGTGTGTGCTCTACAGTACATTTTCATGCATTTAAGCTAAATCAGGCCAGTTGATAAAATCATAGAGTGCTGATGAGAAGGATAACAGGATATTATTTTAATATTATGGATAAAATTAATGACTGTAGAAAATGAAGGCATTTAAAAGTGTTCTTACACCTTAATTGAAATCCCAGGAAGTAGCAGAGAATAGCTGTAGTAACTATTCCTCTAACCCTGGTGCTGTTTTCTGAATGCTTGATTTAGATATCCACACAGGCAAACAGGGCTTTATGATTACTGAATTAGGAATAAGCACACCCAGCAAAATTTCACCACCCCCAAAAAGGACAAATTGGAGGGGGTTTTTTAAATACATAATAATGGGTCCTTTGTTAAGGTTTTAATTAATGAGCTCTATTCATGGATCACTCAGGTGCTATAAAATTGCTCAAAGTTTGTCTGTTTGTGAAGCATAAACCCATGATGCTGTGGCACAAGCCATTTTCTCTCCAAACCAGCCCAGTATTTTCTTGAAAATCCCTACCAATGAAAAACCTCTCTCCCTCAGAGCTCCTGAACTGCTGTGTGCAGGAACAGGACACTGAGCTTCTAGGGAAAGCTCCAGCTGGACGCTTTCTGCAAAACTAAGGCAGCCTTAAAAGGAAACTGAGAGGTCCCTGGAAAGTGATTCCCACCAGCAGCTCCTCTGAACACATAAGCACGGCTTCAACAAAATTCAGTCACTGCTCTCACCCCTCCAACAGCACTGGCAGTCCTGCCGTGAGCCCCACCATCCTGCAGCAGAAATCCAAGCAGCAAAATATAATTACAAATGATCCCATGCATTTTAAGGGGAGCAGAAATATGAAATAAAAGAAAAAGCACCTTGAAGATGAATGTTTCAGTGATGGGAAAAAATGATTGCAATGTATGAAGCCCATGAATCATTTTGAGATCTTCAGTCAGATAAATAAAATATTATTATTATTTCATGTAAGTCATGATTACATTGCATTTGAAATGGCTATGTAATTTCCTGTCTAATGCTACCCTTAGGTCTCTTCTATATTACTGCTTTTCAATTATCTTTTCTTTTTCTTCTTGAATATATATGTTTTGAATTTTTTTTTTATATTATGTATCAGATCACTCTTCTTCAGACTGAATCTTATTTTTATATTTCCTGCCCACATTTCTATAGTTAGGAGTTTATTGCTTTGTAAAGCTTAAAAAAAAAGGAAATAAGTAACAAAAATAAAATAAAATAATGTTCACGTCATGTGTTTGCAATTATATCTGAAAACATATAGTCCTTGCTACAAGCACTTTTTAAAACATCTTAGGCCCCAGTTCACTATTGTGTGCATATCTGTGCATTCAGATTGGAAAGAAAACCAAACATACCCAGACTTTATAGTTATATATTGCTATCTAAAAACCCACTGAACTGCAAGGTATATTCATGCCTAGAGGAGGTGAGTAAAATCCAGCTCTGCCAGGTTAAGAGATGGAGAATTTCAAGGTCAGTGTTGCTCCAGAAAAATTTTCCAGTACTACTGTTTACTCATTGCAAAATCAAATCAGAATTGCTGAGCACAACCACAAAGTTTAGAGGGATGAACCCATACAAAAACCAGGGCAGGGGCAACAAACCCCTCAAGAGGAGATCAGACCTCAGACCACAATCCAGGCATGGAACAGGCAAGTGTCCCAGGTAGCAGCAGCTACCTAGGGGATCAAGGGAACTCTTCAGCCACCACCTCCCTACATCACCTCAAGCAAAACTGATCCTGGGTGACCACACAGCTTGGCTGCTCTAAACCTGAAGATTCAGCACACTGGAGATTTCACCTGTTGAGCTTCCCTTAGCTGCAGGACACATGACAATTACTGCACAGAAAAATCAGGAACTTTCTTACTTCTACATGCAGCACCTTCATTTCGATTTCAATGAGGTTGTACACAACCAAACCTGATTACAAATCTTACAGGGACTTCTGCTTGACACATTTGGCATTATCATCATATTATCATCAGGCTCATGGTATGACTTGGGACTGTACTGTGCAAGGTCAAGAGTTGGACTCAATGATCCTTGTGGGTCTCTCTCAACACAAAATATTCTGTGATTCTGTGATCCTGTGGTCCATCCCTTCTGTCACTTTGCAGACTGAGGTACACTGCTCATCTCAGCAAAAATTTAAATTATTTTTTTAAAAAATCTTTTCCATTTAACTGGTAGTGATTGAGGGTACAGTTGTAACTTGAATTGTTTTAATATTTCAACTAGTGAAAAAGACAGAAAAGAAAATACTTAACTCCTTAGGAATAAGAATTTTTTCTGTTTTTTCTGCAGGGTTTCTTTTCATTTGGCTGCGTTTTTTAAAACTTAAAACTAAAAATATGTATTATAATATTTACATGGCTTTAAAAATCTATAATTAACTTTTCTAAAATGCATGCCATTGCAAGCAGATGATAAATAGCATTAAAAAGCTGTAATTTTATTTTAGTTCAGAGGCTATTAAACTGATTGTCACACTCTTCTGTCTGTGCAAGGATGACGAGCTATATAGTGAATTGCCTTCCTGCCTGCTTCTCAGTCATTTTAAGAGAATTGAGGCTGGGATGGGCTATTTGCCTTTCTCAGGCTTATTTTTGCTTTGTTTTTCATCAATACAGCAATTTCTGTGTATTCTTTCATTTTCAAAGCCACAGGTTCCCTAAAGTATTGTACAAATTTAGTAGAACCAGAAAGATGTTCTAAAAATCCAACTGGCTATCCTGTGAATCACTGCAGCAGTTTAATAAGCATCAGTTTTCTCTTTACTATTCTAAAATAAGACTTGGCACATGATATTTGCCAGCTGTTGTACATTTACTGCCTTAAATACATTTTTCATTGTCAATGAAGTGCTATGAAGAACCCACTCATAGCCTTATTTGGATTAAACTTGCCATATCAGCTATCTTTTTATTTGCATGTCTATTTGCTTTGTTCACTTACTTTTATTGGGTCCAGATATGAGCAGTGCTCTCTAATTACTACAAATCATGATATGCCTGGAAAAACCAGATTCAGTTCTTCTGTGGTGTGAAACAACTTAGAATATTTGCAGGTCAAAATGTTGACACAAGATTCCACCCCAAAAGAATCACAAATCCTGTTTGTAATTAATTTCCATATCTCACAGGCTATGAAGCCTGTCACACACTGCAGGTCCAGGAATTCTAAGGTGGACATTATTTGGCTTTGCATGGAAAACCTGCAGCTGCACATCAGTCACATTTTAGCCATAAACAAGTCAATTGGTCAGCTTTATACCAGGCTAAATCCCCACCCCTTTCATTGCACTTTTGTAGCAAGACTCTGCACACTTTCCCTGAAGTCCCTCACTGAAGAACAGGTCTTCCATCAATCTGCAGCAGATGCAGCAGCACAGGGAGAAGCTTCCTCCTTGCTTATGGACTGGGCATCTGCCCACTCCTGGGCTTCAATGTCCTGTTCTGCACCCTCAGTTGATGCTAATATCCTGCTTCTGCCAGGAGAAGCAAGTCCTCAGGCCTCCATCGTGTCACTTCTCCTGATACTCATCTCCATTAATCCACAGGAGGGGCTCAGGTGTCTCTCTCCCTCCTGCGTCCCCCCTGGGAATGGCTCCTTCCCCACCCACCTGGAGGTGCCTGGCTCCCACTAGCCTGGTACAAGGGGAGCACAGCATCTGTTTGCCCCACTTCTGCCAGTGCCTCAGAGGCAAAGCTGCTGCATTCATGTCCTTCATCATGTTTGTTAGAAATGTCTGTGACAGTAAGCCCTCAGTACCCAGTAATAGGGAAGATACTGGGAGCATAGACTGTACAGTAGGAGGAAGAGGCTGTTGTTGGAGTGTTTGTAGGCTTATAACAGTCCCACAGGTCTGAACAGAAGTACCAAGGCCAACCAAAACTGCAGGTTTTGAGATTCCAGGTCTAGCATTCTAAATTAGTTTCCCTCCATCAGTGATGACATGAGAAGAAAAAAAAAGTGTTCTTTTGGCTGGGTTCAGATCCCAAACCATACCTGCTCACAGAGCAAAGGCCTCAAGAGAAATACAGAATTCAGAGAACATTCTCCAACATATCTGTGTCCACAAAAATAACATTCAAACAAAGAAGAGAGCAACTGAAAGGGTGCTTGGGAAACTTCACTGTACCATATTCTTCATTTTCAATCTAGGGACTCATAATTTTATAGTCAAGACTATTTTATGTGAATGCAACTGCAAAGATCTGGGTCAAAGTAGCTACCCTCTCCAAGTCCCTGATGATATTCATTCACAGTGAAAGATCTGTATGAACATTGTTCCTTTTTCAGAAGGGCTACATCAGTCAAGGTAAGTGCAATGTTGTTAACAAGGGCCAGACAAGCCTTCTTGTCTTGTGGTTGTTAAAACCGGACTATGGATTAACCATATTTATTCCATACAGTTACTGTTGCTCTCAGAGCACAGCAGGAAGAATATCTGTGAACTGCTGTAGCAGTGTGGCCTGAAAACAAAGCCAAGATGAACTGGAAAAAGACAGGGTCCGCCTCATTCCCTTGACCAAAATCCTAAGGTGGCTTGCATTGGCCATGAGGTGACAGTCACAGGGGAAACTCTCAGTTGCCAACCATCTGAAGGCATCATGATATAAAAAACATTACTTTTCACAAAAGATTATTTCTGGTCCACTCTTCCAGATCTTCCCAAGATATAAATGATATCTCTGGAGAATAAGAAATCATAAATTGTCTTCTCTGTCACTAAGCAGTTAATTGCCAGCAGCCCTGCTCAGCCCCACAGCAGCTTTTTTACTGATGTCCTTGCCAACAGGCCCCATGACAGTCTGAGAAGGCTGATGAGAAAGCGGGTGGGAAGTCTATTTGTCAGCCCACCAGCCTGTTGTTACTTTAGTGCCAGATCTTATCTCCTTGAAGTTCCTTTGAAAGTTCAAATGGGAGGCAGCAGAATCTGAAAAATTTCAAAATTACAATTTTCTGAATCAAGGTCTGGAAAAGCACTGACCTTTAGCACTGCTGATGAAGTGTCATATGTGAAAACCAAGTGGTTCTTTAAAACTGGCTGTTTCTAACACCAGCTATGAACTAAATGTAAAAATGTGAAACAGAATCTTTATCTTGTCTTTGAAGGCTGCCTGAGAGCTAGGATTTCAAAAGTCCACCAGTGTCTTCCTCTCAAAATGTTCCAGACTGGGATCCAAGCCTAATGGCTCAATCTGATCCAATTTGGTGACCTGCACTGTGTAAACACTTCAATTTGATTGCGACTGAGGAACAGTAATCTAGGACAGTTTAGGCAGCCTATGAATTAGTTGTCAAATAGCTCATCCTTTATAAGCTGGTAAAATGTTCCCTGACATAGTCTTGCTTCATTCTTTTTCCTCTTCTCTTAAGTAGCAGTGACAGAATTCCAACAGCAATTCATAGTCACAGAATCAAAGAATTATTTGGGTTAGAAAAGACCTTTAAGACCTGTAAAGAGGATTGTGAAGACTGGTGCTGAACAGTGTGGGACAATAGAGGGGTGGCATCTGTCTGGCCATGTCAGCTGTGCATGGCAGCCTGGCCACATCAGTGCCCTCAGCTCAGGAGGAACTCTACAGTCACCAGGCTATGCTAAAAACACTGGGGTGTAGCCCACATGAGTTCCTGTTTCCTGTTTAGGAGGAAAGAAGTATTAAAGGAAAAGAAGGCCAAACCAGCAAATTACAGATTATATTTGTCAGATTAGAAGAAATTCCTTAATTTAGTAAACACATTTTTCTATAATGCACAATTTGGGTGACTAGATGGAAAATATAATACAGCATTCAAGAGCATTTGCTGTATGTTCTGCTTCTCTTTGTGGGATATTTTTTCAGAAATGCAGGCTTAAAGATAGACAATTTAAGGTATATAGTAGCATTGATACATGCAGTGATACATGCAGTGCGCTACATTGATACATGCAGTGTGCTATATGTAAAGGCACACAAAAACAACACATAAGTATCTCAGACTAGGTCTGTAGTCTGGCTCTAATTTTTTTTCATGCTTCCTCAGTACTGAGAAGGAAACTGGAAAATCTTATGCCTGTCCTTGTAGAGCATATCAGTAGAACTGGCTCAAATAATTGAGTGATTTTTGTTATAAAAACTAAGATAAGGCCTTCTAATTTTTCTTTTATCTACCAGTTCCTTAATAAAACTGGATAGGCTTCTTGTGGTTGTGTCAAGGAAATGAAGCACAATGAAACCTTCCATTTACTTGCAATTCATTTTGCATGGTCTTGAAGCCCCAAACTGACATGCACCTTGGATAACAAAGGAAGGATTTTTATTCATTTATATGGAATTCACAGTCCTAAGGGTTAGCCATGATTTGTAAAGCATCCCAAAGAAATGAGAGCTTCAGCTGGAGCAGAACCTTCCTTTACTTACTGCTCTCACTAAACCAGTGCCATATTTTTGCCCATGCTGATAAAGGGAGTTTAAGCAAAGCCTTCAGCCCCTAGCAGCCCCTGTAGCACTCTGGAAAGTGTCTGGAACAAGCATCTTGGAGAGACAGCCTGCTGCCAGAGCTCAGTCATCTTGGGAAGGCTTCCTCCAAATCCTCCCAGTCTGCTTATCTCAACTGCATCTTTCCTGAGTCAGCACCACTCTCAAACAACCAGCCAGCTCAGCACAGTCTCAGGAGTAGCATTTCAGAATTATTAAGAGTGTAAGGAAATAAACAAACAAAAACAAAACAAAACAAAAAAAAAAAAAACCAAAAAAAAAACAGGAAACTTTCTTTGAGTTTTAAATGCAAAAATATATGTTAGACCTGGTCTGGTGCTACAGATACTTCACCTGTAATACTACCTCCAGCTCTGGGACTCTTAACAGAAGCAGGACATGGACCTGTTGGAACAAGCTCAGAGGAGGGACAAAAAGAAGATCAAAAGTCTATATGTCCTCTCCTATGAAGACAGGCTGAGAGAGTTGGAGCTGTTCATCCTTGAGCAGAGAAGGCTTTAGTGAGACCTCAGAGTAGACTGTCAGTCCCTAAATAGATCCTGCAAGAGAGCTGGAGAGGGACTTTCTGTAAGGGCATGTAGGGATAGGATAGGGGAGAATAGCTTAAAGATGAAAGAGGGGAGGTTTAGATGAGATACTGAGAATAAATCCTTATTTAGAGGATAGTGAGACAGTGGAATAATTTGTCCACAGAAGTTGTGGATGAACCACCCCTGCAATGTTCAAGGCCAGGCTAGATGGGGCTCTGAGCAACCTCATCCATGGCAGAGGAGAATTACAGGATCTGTAAGATCCCTTTCAGCCCAAGCCACTCTATGATTCCATGATTCTATGATTCTATGATTCCATGTGTGTATGATTCTATGATTCTCTGAGCAAGGAATGCAATCCTGTGCTTTGATATAGACAGATGTTGCTATTTCTGATAATAGTGCTTGGAATCTTTGGTAACTCTACTTTTTTTATATAACTAAAATAAAGTGAGTAATTCTGAGCTCTTTAAGGGAAAAGAAATCATCAAATCCCCCTCTGCTGCCATTGGAATGTTTACAAGCAAGTGGTTAAAGTGAAGAGTGGTGTTCAGGCACATTGCTCCTACAGATGGAGCCTCCAGCCATTACTAATGGCAGGGATTGTGTTGCAAGCAAGTGCACACACATTTAGCAAAAGCTAAACATTATCATTGAGTAATACTCTACTTTGTAAAGAAATGTGTCACAGGCATCACTAATTTTAAAGCAGGAAGGAATTCCATGTATTTCTCAAAATTGCAACAGAGGATCTGTGTTCATGGATACACATAGACACAGATACACACAAGTTATGAAATGCAGTTAATTCTGCCCTTACTCATTACTGTGCTAAATAACACTGGTATGCTTGATCCACATTTAGAAAATTCTCATCCATTATCTTAACTTTTTAAAATTCACTTATTCATCTTGAAATGCAACATATCCTCCTCATTTAGCAGACATTTTGGATGAGCTGGTAGAGAGCAAACAGCCATATATAATAGGGGTTTTTAATTTCTTTTGTGAGAAAATTGTAGTTTTACAGCAATCAAAGCTAAAAATGGAAATAAGTCAAAATATTAAGATGTAATGTGTGACCAGTACTCAGTATATTAATACTCTTCATAGAGTTTGTGTTTTACTTTAATCTGCTTCACAGTAATGTTAACCACTAGCATTCTGCTATTGATTCTGGGACACTGAGTCCACCAGAAAAACTTCTGATTTACACTGCTGTATAATGAAATCATATTATCTATTTTTCCAGCAGTTAGTGTGCATGATCATATACCTGTTTCTGATTAAATTTTACTCCTTCTGGAAGCTTGTTGTGGTATCTGGCAGCTAGCAGCCAGTCTTCAGCCAAGAAATTTCTCCCTTCTCTGATCCAAATAATTTTTCTGATACTATTTCTGCTGATTCCTTCAAAATTTATGTTCGTTGATGGCAAAAATCCCTGAAAGGACCTCTCCAAGATTTTGGTCAAGAGAAAACCCAAAAATCTGCTGTGGTACACAGAGGGCAGCAGCTGGAGATGTGCAGCAGCTTTGTGTTCTGCCTGGGCTCTGCAGAGGCACTGGAGGAGTGAGCTGTTATTGCCATTTTTGCAGCGCAATTTTCTGAAGTCTCCTTTTTAAATGCTTTTGCTAGTCACTGATGCTAAGGAAAGAAAGTTAAAAGCCAGTGCTTAACACACAGCATCTCTCTACCAGAAGAGAGATTTTAAAGCTATGGACTAAACAGAGAGACTCTCATCTGAAAAGTAATATCTTACTGGAACAAACAGTTGTAACAGCTTATTTATTCTACTTTAATAAGGCAAACCCATTAATTAAAATCCCATAGAGTTTAGGGAATATTTTACTATTACATTTTACTGTGAAGTGGGAAGGAAGTAAATTCAGCAACAGAATCTCTGGGCCATATTCTCAAAGAAGTACTTTGAAGCAAAAAGCATATGACTCACCTCCTGCTGAAAAACTTGTCCTGCCCTCCCGGGACACCACCACTGATGTTGTTACAGCTGCTTCCGTGTGGCATTTTCTGGACCACTGCTTTACTCCTGTTAGAATAGTTCTGTTGCATTTGTGGTCAGGCTGAAGTGCATGTAATTTAAAATGTGAGAGCAGTGGAGAGGAGTCTTTGCAAACTGTGTCACCCAGCCTGGGGCACCAGGAGGAATCCAGCCAGAGAACTTGGGAAGGCCTCATTCATGTGTCTGGGCTGGTAGGGCAAGTGTAGGAAGACATCTCTCCAGGAGGAGGCTCCTAGCTCTTTTTGTCCTAACACAGATTTTACCTATATGTTAATTTTCTAGCAATCTTACCAGGCTTAGCAGAATTTTTACCAGCATCCCATGAAGAGATGCTTAAACTACCACATTTACTGCAGATAAAGAGGAAAAAGCAGAAATGTCTGGAGCTGCATTGGAAGGCTGGGAATCAGCAAACTCTCTTGACTTATACAACAGAAGGGATGAAAGAAATTCACCTTTATGAGACATGAAATGTCAGTGGAAACTGAAAATTAGTGGAAATACTGATAATTTTTGGCAAAAATATTAATTGCTTTTTTAGATGCTTTTTCACTTTTTCTTGGGGACCCTAGCTGAAAGATGGATTTCCTGAAATTAAAAAGAATGAGCAGAAGTAAGAATCATGGAATTATAGAATGGTTTGGGATGAGGAAGGCATTAAAGGATAACTGGGTACCAAACCACCTGCCGTGGGAGCGATGCCAATTACTAGCTCAGATAGCTTGGAGTCCCATCCAAACTGGCCTTGAACAATTTCAGGGATGAGGCATCCACAGCTCCTCTGGTCAACTTGTTTCTGTCTCACCACCCTCTGAGTACAGCATTTCTTCCTTACATCTAACATAAACCTGCCCTTTTTCAGTTTAAAACCACTGTCCCTTGTCCTGTCACCATCTGCCCATATAAAAATGCCCACTGTTGCCTCCTTTCTATAAGCCCCCTTCAGGTACTGGAAGGCCACGTGAGATCTCCCTGAAGACTTCTCTTTTCCAGGCTGAACAACCCCAGCTCCTCTGGTCTATTTCACAGATAGGGGACGTGCTCCAGTCCTCGGATCATCTTTGCATCCCTCCTCAGTTTTCTAATGTAATTAGTGCTTATTATCTTTCCACCTCTAAAGTTCAGGCCTTCAAGTAGGACAAATGATCAGCCATTTCAGCTGGATTTGAATCCAGATAATCTATCATATAGCATGAGAAAAAGCTGCATTTAGATGTCCTGTCTTATACATAACTGCATTGATTTGATACATTCAACAAGACAGTAGATCTAATTAAAAAATTCTGTCCTGTGAGAACAATTGCCACTGCAGGAATATAGATAGGACAATCTGAAGACAGGGAAGATTCCTTCATTCCCACACAACATTTCTGTGCAGGTGATCTGGCCGATGACACTGAGTGCTCGCTCTGCACACCTGGAGAAGGCCCCCCAAGTGACCAGCTACACCTTCCTTCTGTTTGGAGCAGAGCTACTGCTCAGCCACAAGACAAGTGACAAAATGTCATTTCAGATTTCTTACTGGGAGTACCAAACCAAAGCAGAAATTATGATCAAATAAAGGATTTAGGAAGAGTCTGAACATAGTCCAAATACCCAGGTAAGAACATTTAACAAACAGAACATCTACTAAACTGTTGTTACTTGAGACCCTAAAGCAATCTTTAATCTCACAGAAAAAAAAAAAGAAAAATAAAAGAGAAAAAATATTTAAATATTAGCAGGCATGACCAGCATACCAACCAAGAAGTCAGTATTACATCAAAATTGTCAACTGCCAGAAACTTATTTGGTTCCTGAAGCAACTATGCTGCCATCACCATAGGCCAACTGCTACTCCAAGGACCTAAACCTCATTCCATGGCTTCTTTGAACAATCAAAAGTAGTAGAAGTCTCAAATATTTTACAGGATTGCATCTAAACTGGACTTCTGAAAAATAAATGGAGATCAGACGAGCAATACTGCTGTTCAAGAAGGAGAAGTGCAAAGGGGAATGTTTCCAACAAGAGTACAAGAATTTCAAAGCACACCTCTGGGGTTTGCAAGGGCATGTTGATTGTCACCATGGAGCTGGATTCCTCACCTTTGGGGTTTGCTTGCTGGCTACCTCAGATTAAAGTAAATTTTGTCTGAAGTCCTGAGTTTTTCTCCTCTTATGGCTGTTATTCAGATGGAAAGTAGATAAAATCTGATAGATTTATCTAGTCTTTGTTCATTAAGATACTTAACAACAGTTACTAATGTTTTTAAAGATATGCCTTCCGTGAAATGTTGCCAAAACAAATGTATGCAGCACACAAAAGCAGGTAAATAACTCCACATTTTATCCTGCTGATAACCAAATTAGGAAGGATGTTTAAACAGTAAGTGTACCTAGAACAAATTTAAATGACAGTGGCAGTAACACATAGGACACTTTTGTTAGATTTACAGTTTTCTATTTGATCCCATATTTTCCTCAGCCAGACGGATACTGCTTCAGTTTATCTGTTAGTTATTATAAACCAAATAAATGAGCAGATGAATGATCTATAATTACTATGGGAAAAAATAAGGATTATATATTTGAGAATTTTGTTTGGCTTTGATACTGCTTCCAAGTGATGATTACACAAATTCTTGGAACTCAGGTGACATTGACTGAGTGACGGGAAAGGCATTACTCTCCTTCAGCATAACATGCAAAGTCCCCTGCAGGGAACTGGAAAACTGCAATTTACATACACATTTATACATTTATAGGAACCACTTATTCATTATAAAGATATAAGATTTTTTTCCTGGTTACATATTGTATTAAACAAAAGTTGACAATTTTATTTAATGTCAAAGGTGAATAAAAAGCAACCATACAAAAAAAAAAAATGGCAGAAGGAAACAGGTACATAATACCTATATGAGCACTAAAATCCCAGGCAGAAGTTTAGTGGATTTACTTCATGTTCTGTCACTTAGTTAACAGCACTTCATGCTCTGTCACATAGTGGGGAAGGAATTGTTGTTGGTGCAGATTGTTGCCACAAGACACACAGCTTCATGAAGCCTGCTGCTTATTTCCTTGAATATGAGAATTCCCCTGCTATTTTTCAGTTTTGGTTATAAGCTGAATTTCCAGTCTTCTCTGCAGTCTGAGCATTGTTCAAGGTCAGGCCACACTCTACTAAAATAACAAAAAATGTGTTATGGCTATACTTTACTACAGATGAAATGCTGTTCCCTAACCCCTTGTGTATGGAAAAGCTTCCAGCCCAATGAGACAAACAAACAGAAACTCAAATAAAATAAACCCAACAAACAGAAACCTGTGAGAGAAGACTTATGGAATAGTCAGCTACAAAACAGAGGGAGGTAGAATGATAAAACCACAGTTGCTTCTGTCCTGGGAACAACACAATGGCCAGGCTCTCCCATTAGCCACATCAAAAAGTAGGCTAAAAAAAAGATTTTTTTTTTTTTTAAAGGAAAATATAATGATAAATAGAGGTGAGAAACCCAGGAAAACAGTAGCTTGAGACTGTAAATAGAATTACCTATGGAGAGAGCTCAGAAGTGTAAATAGTTAAAAGGCAGTGAGAACTGCAGCTGGGTTTTTTTGTGTAAGAGTTGGCATCTTAATAAAGCTATAAACTTCAGCTCTGTAATGCTCCCGTTTTTCTTATCACCTTCATTCCGAAGTGTTTGCCCATGGCAGTGATCCTCTGAGTGTGCAGCACTTCACTCATCTCTGCTCTGCCATTGAACTTCAAAGAGTTGGCTCTGGGTACAATTTAAAATCACTTTCTGTAGTAAAGCACTGTTATTACCTCAAGCAAAGGGAATAAAAATCCAGAAAAAAAAAAAAAAAAAAAAAAAACAAAAAGAAAGAAAAGAAAAAGAAAAGGAAAAGGAAAAAAAAAAGGAAACCCCTCCATAATACGGGTTTGGAATCAGCAGGTTAATTTTCTCTTGCATGGGGTTTTTTTTTTCCCAAAAGGTATTTTAGGGATGTTGATGTTTTTACTAAGCTTTTCATTTAGAATGACTCATAGCTGTGGCTTGCTAAAACAGAAGGGATTCCTATTTGGCCTCTCTACAAGCCACCTCCTTTTCATTTACATATAAATCAGATGCAGGAAGAGATTAGCAACTTCATTCCAGTAAGTGGGAACAAACCGGGTCCTCTGACATTCACATTTAGAAGGCTTTTAAAGAATTATAATCTGTATAAAAGACTAGGAGAGGGGAAAAGCAGTTTGTTTATCCTTTCCAGAAAAAAAAATAAAAAAGAACTGTTGCTTGAGCCAGGGGTTATGACAGAGAAACCTAGTGGAAATCCCAGAAATAAAAGCAACCTGTATGGACTTGAAATGCAACTGTGCTAGAGGTAACGGGTGTTTCTGATTTTTCTTCTTTGGATATAAGGAAAAAAATGAAGTCAATCTGCTAGGCTTTAATAGGAATGAGCAGCCCTATTAAAAGACTGATTTAAACCTAATAAAAGCCACTGAACTTCATGCACCAGGGTCATGCTGCTAACAATCTGGACTAGAAGATAAACAGAATATTTATGGAGTATAATGGGAATGTTGTGAGAACGGGAAAATAACCTACAGGGACAAAAAGAGAGAAAATTATGGGAAATAAGATTGATTTTTGGAGTAACATGAGTTATTATACACAGGTGAGAATATTAAAGATGTTTGAAAAGCAGCCGTGGCAAGCTCTCTTAGACAGGCTGGAATGGATTCGGCTCAAGGGCAGAAAAATTGCTTAATTCTTTACAAGTCCGGGCCTGGCGGGGCGGCTGCCCCCGAGAAGGGCAACCAGGAGTCAGCGGGAGCCCTGGGTGCGCAGCTCAGGGGGGTTAATGGGGTTAATGGGGTTAATGGGTCAGCCCGGAGCAGAGCGGCCGTGAGCCCGCCTGGCAGCCGGAGGGGGGAACCCTCCCGAGCCGCTGCTCCCCGCTCCCGCTCACCTCAGCCTGCCACAAGCCTGCTTCCACACAGTGCTTCAGCCGTGTGGATATAGGATCTCGCTGCACAAGTCAGATGTAATGCATAAACACACGCGGAGTATCATATAAATGCCTTATTAAACATACACGCTATTACATATGCCATGATCACTTTTTTCCCTGTTTCAATTCCCAAGGGACTGACTGTGTGTTCTCTTCCTTTGTTGCCCATCTGGAGCCAGCAGTTACACCACTGCAAAGCTGGTATAATTTGGCATTTGAACAAAGCTATTATAAACTGTTTCCACTGAAATATGCGTTTATATCTGACTGCATAGTTTTGCTGCAAGTTCTGCTCAAAAATAGGGAAGCAAAAAGATCTTCCAAAACAATTTCATTTGAATATCCTCCAAGTTATACACTCCAGCACTATAAACAAGGTTCACTTATGAAAGTGTACTTAAGAAGTGTCTTTCCAGGAGGTCAACATTTAATACAGGTGAATTTGCAATTCAAACTTTACTTTACAGATTTTTGTCGGTATAAACATTTACAAGGCAGATACTAAGACAATTTGATCTGTTTAGGAGCTGAACCTGAAAGAATGTTATTTTTAATCTGCAAACTTCCTTACAGGCTCTTAGCCACAAAGACATTAGCCACAGGGTTTTCCAAATACCCTGATGAAACCAAACTTGGCCAGAGACTTTGCCTATATAATGGTTGCTTTTTCTTAGATCATTTTCTCAGAAGGTGGGAGGAGAGATGAAGGGACACAAAATCTAGCTGGTGTATATAGATGTCAGTCTGATTCCACACAGTGCTTTAGACTTCTTGAAGGGCTCCCAAATGCCACCTCTGTGCCTGCATTTCCCTTCTTTGCAATTAGGGTGCTACTACTCCCCACTTACCAGGCAAGTTGCCCTAGTGAAGGGCATTTTTTCCCATGCAGCAACAGTACTTTGCATGCAGGGGCTTCAGGGGCAGAGCAGAAGCAACAGAGACACTCCAAAGGAGGGGGAAGGTGGGAGGAAGTAAACATGGCAGGGGGAAAGGGCAAAAGAATCACAGGACAGGTGAGCAAAAAAGCTGCTGACCTGCTTCTGGTAAAAAGAGAGTGGAAAATTTCAAAAATCTCACTTCATTTTTTTAAAAATATTCTTTCTTTAAAAAATTAAGTTGAACAGCATTTTTATGAAATGCATAATCATTCAGTCTTACAATATACTTTCTCTTTACTTTGCCAAAGCAAAGCCACCTATTAAATCACTATATCTGGATGATGCTACTATCTAATAATATAGTGCTCCAGAACTTAGTTATCTCTGGTTTTGAGCCTGTAAAATAACACAGAGAGTGATTTAGATTTTTGGTATTTCTTGGTATGGTAACAAGTGTTCATATCAACAGTTCTCCAGAATAGAGTATGAAAATCTTACAGCTGCAGTTTAAAGGTATTTATATGCAAATCATTCATTTGCAGAAGGCAGATGTCAAAAGAAGAGGCAAGTGAAGGCTCAGGCATGATTTACTTCTCTGTTCTGCCTGTTGTTTTCAGGGCATTTAAAATAAAAAATAATTTACTAGGTAATTAATAATTAAAATAATAAGTAATGGCAAACCATTGGGAAAAAAAATTAGAAAACTAAATAAAGACAAAAATACCAAGTTACCAAAGTATGATATACTACCCTGGGTAAAAACCCAGATAAGGCTTTTGTTTAGTATTTTGCCACAAATCAGAAAACTGCATAATGTTCAGCCATGGACAAGGAATCTTTTTGTAAATGATATCCATAGCATTCATGAATGAATAACAGAAAACAAAGCACATCTTTTTAGGTGAACCATGGACATGCAGTCTGCATATTTTTTGCTTTTATAATATGAAAAGGAAATGGTAAAAAATATCCAAGCTAATACCTTTCCTGTAGACAAATTATGCCTCTTCAGGAACTATGCAATAGGATACAATATATCATCATTCATCATCTAAAGTATTCAATACAACTTCACCCATATAATAAGGTAATTTCTTCCAATGGTCATTTAAAACCCCACAACTTTGCATTAAAAAAAAAAAAAAAAAAAAAAAAAAGCTAGTTTCAGAAAAAAAAAGTAAAAAAAAAAAAAAAAGCTAGTTTCAGAAAAAAAAAGTGTCTTATTGTAAGAGTCCTGAGGTTGTGGTATCCTGGGGATGCTCAAGTTCCTGCATTTCTCGCTGCTGTCCCACATGAACGTAAGGACTTCACAGAGAATCTTCAGAGAATTATATTTACAGTTTCTTCTTCCTCTTCATCAAGGTCAAAGAGATTTAAAGGTGCTCAGGAACTCACAAAAGCAGGATCCTTATTTATAATCTTCTCAGTGCCAGAGCAAGTGTCAGCTGGTCTTTGATCCTGTAAACAGAAAAATCTCCCCATGCACTCATTAATAAGGGCTGGGAACTGCCGTGTTTTCCTGGCCCCGTGCCTCTCTGAGTCAGAAAGAGCCCCAGGTTCAGCACCTACCACTGTGGTCCCTGGAGATATAAACTCAATTTTAAGAGGTACCATGGTTTTTCAAGATAAACAGTTGACTGTGGGTGATGCACAGGTTGTATGCAATGGATGCAGGACCAGGTGGTCTGCTCTCTTTGCCTGCATGGGGACAGAGGGAAGTAAAGACTGTGCTTGTAGAAACAAGCCCTAAAAGTTAAAGTTTGCAGTCCCCAGAGGAGAAAAGTAGGAAGCAATTCTCATTTGGGTGGGACGGCACATTTTGAAAGTGATTGCATCAGGAACAGGAGAGCATTTGTGTGCAGAAAAAAAGTCTTACCCTCCTCAAGAACAAAAGGAGGAAATACCATCACTCCTTCCTTTAGAGGTAATTTGTCAGCATCAGATGGAATATTGTACAAGTGCATGGATATACTCAGAGGCACACATGCATAAAGGCATACAGGCATTTAAGATTGAATTTGCTTCATATTCTGGACTAATCATGGTATCACACCACCTCCTGCTCCATTCCATGGAAGACGGAACAGGAGGGAAGAAGGACAAGGGTGAATAAAATAATAGGGATCCTAACAAATAAATCGTCTCCAAAAATGACGTCCTTCAGGTACTTTATTTCTCTCTCTTTCAACATAAGTTTCCCTCATCTCACTAACTTAGGAGAAGTATTCAGCACCCTCTGTTCTGCAACAAGCATCAAAGTGTTTTCTTTTTCACTTTCCTTAACACTGCCCTTTACTGGCAGTCCAGAGGCTTATTACATTTCTTATATCTGGAAAAAGTTTAATACCTTTTGACATCCTTGCCAAAAAAAACTTCAACTGATTAGTCATTTCATGTTTTTGTATCATGGGCATTAGTCAAAGCTTTTGCTAATTTGCTAAATGGGCCAACATGCACATACATATTCATCCCACTGATAACAATGATGTATTCAGAGGTGTGCACACTGCAGATGCCACACTGAATCATTCATATCAACCAAAACACAGGTGGTAGCATTGCCCAGAAAACACATTACTCATTTAGAGGTAACTAAGATTCCAATACCCACTTCCCAAGCTGTTTTAATATTCACACATAATCAGGGGTTTCCCAAGCTGTTTACATGTTCACTCTTAAGAGGTAAGCCAAGTTTCCTTACAGCTCACACATTTAAGTCACGTGGGAGTCCTCTTGCTTGCCTTTTCTTTGGGTTCATGCTTGCTTCATCTGGACTATCAGTAGTCTTTCTGCAATAGGAAGGATGGAGTGTGACCCCATACCTGTCTAGGGAAAAGACTGGGAAAAGGGAGTGGGCTGTCACTTCCTCAGGATGTGGAGGAAACTGAATCAGATCTTCCACTTCCCAGGGAAGTGCTTACCCCCAGGTCTTCAGAACAACATGGCTACTGCCTTTCCCTCTTCCCTTGCAGACCAGAGAGTGCTCAAACTTCTTCTAGCAAATCAAGCCCTTACAAATAAAAGCCCTGAACTGATACATTTAACCACAAACTGTGGCCATATCATCTGTTGAAATACCACCAAAGGTATCCAAATGACTTTTGGGTCTAAGGTAAGTGTTGGAGCACCTACACAGCCCAGATATGCTTCACATTAACTGTCCAGGGAAGTCTAGTTCCTTAAACTGGGCTTGTAAAGAAACATTAGTTCCTGAATTGTGAGTCTGCCATTAATTTCTCTGACTTCATTCATGTGCTCTACAAAAGTATGAGACTGAGCATATATTGGAATCCAGACCCAGAAATGGCTTTAAGATAACACTTGGGGAATGCTAGAAGAGAAGGTTTGAAATTGTGAGCAAAATGCATCTGCAATACAAATCTTAACATATGACCTTATTTTTCATGCATCACTAGCTAGGATGAGAAGCTTGGGTTGCTCTAGCCTTGCTGTGGGAGTCAGTGAAGAGGCAGTGTCTCCATTAATACTAATAGCTGGTTCACTTCCACAGAAAGCTAAAAGGAGACACAAAGTCAACTATCTTGTGATAATTTTCTAGAATGTCTGTAATCTAGCACTTGCCTCAGATTAAATGCTAATACAGATTTCTGTCCTTATATCCCTTCCTAATTTCTAAAGGCACATTATAACAGTTTCTCTAACAAAATATTTGTATCAAGAAGCCCAACAGTTACACTAGTTTCTAGGTAGGGTAATGTAATTGCACTGATACCAAATCTGAGGTAAAGAAGTTAAGAATACGGAGCTTTAGTTACTGATGTTAACATTCCCTTCTTACCTCCTTCCAAATTTTAACCTGAGATTAAAAACCAAGATTGGATTGGATGTCCTGGCTCTCCTTAATCTGGGTCTTCTCAACACTTTGAATTCGCAAATATTTACATGTGGCATCTTCACTTTCCTTTTGATAAAGCAAAAGTGAACTCCCTAAAGCTAAATAAAAGGTATTCCCTCTTTCTTCTCTGCATTATATTAAATTATGGAAGGCAACTTTTTCTTGACAGGAAAGTTGTTTGGTTTTGGTTTGTTGGTTTTGTTTTTTTTTTTTAATTGCAGCACAATAGAATTGCTGAAGTAGTAGTGAATAGTATAAAGTGAATGGGACAACAGGAGGGATAAAAATTTGAAAGCCAGTCTAAGTTCCACTAGCAGTTTCAACTGAAAAAAATCTTCTTAGATATTTCTCAATTTCATTAGATCACATTTTATCTTGGAAATCATTTCAGATCATTTCAGTCCATTCCTAATCTGTACAAAATAGTTAATGAGTAGTTTTCCAATTGTTCTTTAAAAAGATCTGGAAATCTAACAGATAATAAATTTAGAATTTCATTAAAAATTAAATAGTTTCTTCTCTTTTGACTGTTTAACAAATACTCTACTAGGGATCGTTTCCATTTTTTTAATGACTCAGTGCTTGCAGAATATTGTATTTCATAACAAGAAGAAAATTCAGTGTAGAGAAGACTGACTCATGGTGTTTTATCCTCTTCTACACAGTAATAAAACATGCCTTAATGTCTTAGACATGGAGACTTTGCCAAGATAAAAGCAAAGGATTTTGCCTGTGTGCCCTTGAAGTCAAGAGCTTTTGAATTCACTTAGAGAAGGACTAGAAAAAGAATAAGAATATTAAAATGTAATTCTGTGAAGACCATATATTTAGAGGTCATTTAATTTCCATCAAGACTTTTCTTTCTTATATCCTTGCCACGTAAAGCTGTTTAGGCCAACCACCACTAGAAATCTAGTTAATAGGTGTCACAGTAGGACATGAAATAAAGATGCTTGTCAGAAGGCAGAAGAGAATCAGAGGTCCATAGAATTGACACCTCTCTCCATTGGCTAAGTAACAGAAACAGCAAACAACACCTGGGAGAGAGGTTGTTACGGGAAAGGAATATTGTTTGCTTGGAAATGGTATGGGAAAAGGTAGTTATTTACACAAAGTTGTTTGGGAAAAGGACTACTGTTGAAAAGTTTCCCTTGAGAAGAGCTAGCAATTCTCAGGCTCAGAAATATCGAGCTCACAAATAGGTGTGAACTTTGTACTTTCTGTAGAATTTTTAATGTGTAAACCAGAATGCACTGCTCTCAAAGAGCAATAAAAATGTCTACATCTTAAGGGCATTTTAATATTTCCATTTGGAAAGTATTCCTCTCTTCACAGCTGTTATCCAGCCAAAAAAACAATGCACAAGGACAGCCAGCTGCTTAGAGTGAAAAGGAGCTGTTTTCATGCTATAGTCTGTTGCCCTGTTCTCTTAATATTCTTTCTAAGCCTTCTGATAGCTTACATATTTGGAGTCAGATGCTCACACACTTACAATAAACAATTCTATGCTGTTTACCTAACGAACTCTATTGTTGACATTTCCTCCTGGTAGGAAGGACAATTGATGGACACTTTCTCAGACCAGTGGAATTGAGGAGGTTGAACCTCAGTCTTCCAATGTGGTCTCACTTCTAGAAATCTATATAAACTGAAAGGAAAATTAAACTTTCTCTTTTCCCACTCGACTCTGCTGTGGTGTCTGCATCTTTCTTGTGACGGTAGTGCATCAATAGTCCAAGGTGTTTTCAGGACTGTGGATTACATTTTCCTGTTTTTAGACTGTTCTTAAAAGTGGACCATTGGGGAAGCAGCTTATTCCAAAGGTTTTACTAACTTCAGAGTGATCTTGTTAATTTCCCTAAATTAGGCCTGGTTTATGTCACCGTGGCCCAGTTTCCTTCATATTTTATGAAACCACACGAAGTAACTCAATGCATGTTGGCGTATGGATGCAGCCATACTACTGATATGTAATACTAGGAACAACTTGGGGTTTGTGAAGTCTTTGGAGTCATCAGTGTGACTGCAGGTGGCACTTGAGACAGAAGCAGGTGTCCAAATATGTGTCTTCATTTTTTGTGTTGCTCTCTGTCATGCCTAAAAGCAGCATTTCTTGACACGTGCCTTTACTGCAGCACTACTTTCAGTAGATTATTGGCAAGCTCTTGGAAGCCAAGAAATTTATTATATTCTCCTCATTGATAGCTTTTTAATTTATTGATAGTCTTTTAGGTGTTAAATGAAGCAGCTTTCTCAAAATACATCTCAGTAAATTGAAGGATTTCTGAAAACTTACTATGCACAGGCTCCTTTGAAATTAACTCAACAAATTTGAATGTGTTGCCTTATTGCAGTGTTTTAAGCATTTTTTTTTTCTGCAGGCAAGTCTAGAGCTTGAAAGAATCCTATATCATTAGATGACATTTATCTCCATAGTCTGATCTCTTCAAATGTAACACAGAGTTATTACAGCCCTTTCCACATTGTTTACATGAGCATCTTGTTACTCTATATTATAGAAGTACCCTGGCCTGAGGCTTCCTGCTTGTGGAGAAAAACAAAATTTTGTTTCTGTACTAAAACAGCCCACACATTTACAGGACTAAACACTTCTGATTCTTTTCAGGTACTATTTTAGGGCTGAGTATACAATGGGAGTTAGTATTCCTGATGTTTTTCCACCTAGTTGCTTTATTTGTGGTATCACATAGCTGCTGTCACACTTGCAGGATGACGTTCTTGCAGGCTCAGTGCTACAGCTGGACTATAGCCCATCTTTCTTTGTGTAACTTGTACCTGAACTAGATTTTGAATTCTTATGACTTCAGTACTACCCAAAATTCACATAACTTCAATTGTAACATGTCTAATCATTAACAATGATACTTACAGTAAACAAAATCCATGTATTATCCAGTAGATTAAATTACACAAATTATTTTCAATAATGATCAGGTTTAAATTTCACTAGACCCAGGGGAATCTCTGTTCTGTAAGATTTACTGGTGAGTTAGGTTGATTCTTGTGTTTAAGACACTCTCTCATGTCTTTATCTAGAAACCATTGACAGAAATGCACTTATTCACTAGGTCAACATTTATTTTGGGGTTTTTTAAGACCAAATAGGGACTGATAATAGGATGTAGTATTTTTGAAAATACAATCCAATGAAAGACATACTTGAAAGATGTTGGCTTGCCTCTTCTACTCTTCAGGATGTGTGAATTTGATCATAATTCAAGTTTTACCTCTCCTGAAGTATTTTTTAACATTTAAGGAATTACTGAAATTGCCAGATGGCAAAAAACTGCAGAGCAAAAACTCACCAAATGACAGTGTTTTCAACTATTTTTCATACTGTGTTGCTTCATTCTGTTAATACTCAGTATCCCGTAGACATCTGGAGGCCGTGCTGTCCCTGCAGAGATTCACTTGTCCTGCTTTCTCTACTAACTTGTGCAAGCTTAGCAGCTTTTTTCTCCCTGAGGAACAAAGGCTGTCTTTCTATTGACAGATGCAAAATCAGAGACCAGAATGGGACCCTAAAAAGGATGATCAAAAAAATGACATTCAGAATTTCTCACATTAACTACTTTTCTTGAGAAGAAGTTTGCATAAAATTTACGTGCATAAACATAGAAATATATATTGGTAGGAAGTTTACTGTAGCAATGTCTGTATTTAAGAAAAGTGCACAATGCTGAAGAGTTCAGTGTATTGAACAAAAAAAATCACAAATTCATTATTAAAATTAATTAATGAGGAGATTACTGATTGAACAGCTGTTCTGCTTTAGTTGCCATCATACAAAGCAATTCTACAGTTACCTGTATAAATTTGAATTAGATTCCTGCCTGCTTTCAAGCATGCATTTTCTAATCACACAAATTTATTAAGAACTCTGTCTAATCAGTGACACCGCACAAGATTTTATGGTAAGTTTTGTGGAAAATATATATTCCATATATGTGCTAATAATCATCATTAATACTCAACACAGATATCAATTTTTTTAATAATACTATTTATTACTATTATTACTGTTGTTGTTGTTATCAGTTTAATTATGTTCTGAAAATACCATCCTAATCGTTTCTCTCCAACTTGCAGTAAAAATGGGCTTCTACTTCTGGACTGATTCTTAAAATGAAAAAGCAATTACATTACTAAGCTAAAAGTTTAAAAAAAATGGAGTAATGAATAGTACCAATACTATAACACAATTTTATAAGAAATTTTTTTTTCTTATTTTATCAATTTTTAGTTTTATAATAGTCTACACATCACATATTCTGAGGAAATGATAGAACTTCCTGTTCTTTCACATCTGGAACATTAGTAAGCTCAATCTCCAAAAAAATACAGTCTAAATAATTTACCACCCTGTTTATTTCAAAGACCTCCTTCCAGAATTAAAGGAAATCTATTTGCATGTTTCTAAAGGCATTGTTCCTTCAGTCTGTGATGTTCATCAGTCAGGTTTGCTGCTTTTGTTTTTGTAATCTAAATAAATATAGTTCAATGGTTTAGAACTCCATGGTTATCCCAGTGGACACCTCTATATCTATTGTGTAAGGCAAAACTAGGGGAAGCAAACAATGACTAATTTTATGAACACAACAAGATAGAAACAAGTGGAAACCTCTACATTCTGCTACAATCTGCCACATTTTAAGACTTTTGTAAAGCCTAATGATCCAATAGCTCCTGAATCTCTCACAGATAAACTTGTATTTTCTTTCATTAATTAATTTATTAGGTATTGCTAGAAATTTGATAAAACACCACTCGTTTACTTGTGGTTGGTATTTCCACACAGGAATCCACCTAAAAATAACTCCTGGGTATAAACTGACACCTAGCTTGCAATAGTTAGTTCACAAAATCATGGCCTAAATAAGAAACAAATGTTGATGTAAGGGAGAAACACAGGTTGAAAAGTGAAAGCCAATGGAAATATAACGTAATACACTGACAGAAGGTGTTATAATTCAAATGGGTTACATTTTTCTTTGGATATACTCTAACTTTTAAAAATATTTGCAAAATTGGAAGATTTTTGCCAAGCAACTACAGCTTAACTAAAGTAACCTGTACCAATTTCTGTGTAGTCTTTACTTGTAAATGGTTTTCACAATAAAGCAAACATTTAAGAAGGTTAGTACCTTGAGTAGGGCTTTACAGGAATGAGGTTTACCATTTGGTGAAAAATCATATAAAATGTGTTTAAAAGTGTAAACACAGAACTTCAAAATTTCCTATTATTTCCCATTAATCAGGATATTCAGATAAAACAGTATTAAAATTCCTTTATGCTTGCTGTAAGCAAAATATAGAAAAAATAAGGTAATTTGGTTGATGCAACTTGGATTATGACCCACCCCCCTACTTGCTCTACCATTGAAATCAAGGTGCCTCTGGGCAGGATCACACCATGCACACTGCAGAACCGAGCCTGAGGCTATGCAGGTGAAACCATGAAAGACAAGGCAAAACTGAAACCAGCTATACAACAGCTGGGTTTTATTCTGAGTCTGTCCCTTACACTGTTCACAGTAAGGAGAGATAAATTGGCTCCTAAATGTATTATAGCCTAACTATAAAACACACATCTAAAATAACTAGTCAAATCTCCTTTTGAAGAACCTCTCTTTCTGCTAACTGTAGAAGTACTAACTTAGGTTAAATCTCTAGATTATAGAATTTCCACTTTTACAATAGGAAAATTTGGAAGAGATAAATATTGAATTACTATGTTTTATTATTGAATTGGAGATGACCACAATTTTACCCAATCTTTTTGCTTGCAGTGACTGTGTATATTTGAATATGCAGCTGCTGCCACCAAGAGAATCTCAGAACTTCACAATACCACAGAAAACTAAATTCTTTAGGGAAGACAGAAGAAGACAACATTTACAGACCCCTTGGGAACTCCTTCTCACAACGATGCCTAATGCAATATTTGTAGTTCATGGGAACTTTTTATTTAGAATTAACATATGAAATGTGGTAAATAGAGCTCCTTTGATCATCAGGCATTAAAAGTCACCATCGGAGTAGACAGAGACAACAGAGTCTTTCAGCTTATAGAGGAAAGGTTTGAAAGACAAAGGGCAAAGTCTGAATTGTCCTTAAAGTTTTGTAGAGCATCAGTGTACAGTGAATGAGAAGGGTGGAACCATTTCCTTGAGTAAATTCATGATTTAGCCCCTGAACTTTGGACGCTTAAGAGCACAAAAGTGGCAGCAGAAATAGTTAAGATGGGAAGTGATTAAGTCATGAACAATGAGAGTTTGGAAAGTACTGCAACAGGCCATTGGGAAATAATGATTACACTGTCAGCACTAAAGTGCCAGATGTGTTTTCTACTGACTGAAGTGGGACCCAGGATTTCTCTGTTGCGATGCAAGACATTGATAAAAATGTAGTATTTGTCTCAATCATTGAACAAAATCTAAAAATGGTGTTGCCATCCACCTTCTTGGTGCAGACATTTGTGCTATAGGTGCTCATGGAAAGCAGCTCATTGGTGCTGGATCAATCAGCAGCCCATGTTCCTCAAAGTAATTTCCCTTATGCACAGTGAAGTGTTGTCCAAATGGTGAACACAAAACAGGATAGTGTGCCTTAGTAACATGTTTCAAGAAGAAGAAACATACCAAAACTTCTCTGTTAAATTGGCACAATATTATTAGAAAAAAGGGACTCACTCAAGGGAACCTTTCTCTAGACTGAAGCTTGTGCAATCAAAAACTTCTTTCCAAGTTTTGACTGAGCAATCTGCTGACCTTTCTGAGACATGCTCTTGGTAAATTATTGTGTGCCAAAGGTACTGGAGCTGATTTACTGTGAAGCAAGGCAAGATCTGCTCAAGAGACACCCAAATTTCATGAAAAATACTAATTTGCTATTTTTACAGGGGCCTAGGAAAGTTACACAAGCATCTCACATTGTACAACCCCAAAGTTGTTTCCTAGAGAACAATTAAAAATATGCCATAGACACAAATTAGCTTTACAGATGCTATAATGTTACAAGTGTTCAATCATGTTCTAGGCAAAATGTTAAACATATGCTTATAGAGAATGTTGCCTCTGGGTCTGGACATGGTCTATCCATGTCATAGTTCTCCAGCCGCTCCAAAAGTCATTTCATGGAAACAGACACACACTCTACAATAAAGGCATTGGATAAAGCTTTCTCTTTTCTCCGTAAATGGAATTTATCTTTCATTTTCTCACTAGAAGACAATTTTTAAGCCACTGTTCATACTCTAGGATTCACCAGTTCAGTATTTTACTTTAATGTTGTCATCTCAATAAAAATATTCTCAGATGTGACTACATGCATTCTTAGGGATTACCATGCATACCACCACTTGAAAATGCTTTCCTATTATTCAGGTGTCTCTAAATGAAAACTTTGCCTGATAAAAGCAGGTTATTTAGCCATGGCTCTTATGGTAAATCCAGATAGTTCCATCACAGGACATTTCATGAAGCCATGCACTTTTTCTTCTGAATTTTAACACAAACATCATACATTAAATTAACAGGGAATACTCCCTGGCTTCATTTCAATGCAAGAACTGTAGTTCAAACTATTCCTCTTGCTGCCTTCTATACTAGATGGAAACATCTTCACTGTCTGCATCAGCACTGCCTCCCACATAGAGTCCTGTTGTGTCCCGCTCACGAGGGTTATGTCTCACCCATGGGAGCAAGAAGAGCTTCTAAACTGCAGGATCCACACACCCAGGCCCCACTCAGGAGGATGCAGAGGCTGTCCTGTCCCTTCCATCACAATGTTGCTCCCACGGGAAGGCAGCCTATCTAAGCTGGCTAGATAGCGGTTGCAGCACATTCCTGAGAGATCCAAGATATAAAACATATAAACAGAATATCAGGGTAGTATAGCCCTTATTCTATTCTCAGTTACTCAGACATTAAACAACACCCAGACTTCTATTGTGTAGGGATTGTATCTTGATGGGTAGAAGAACAAAGAAATGTGTCAAAACATACAGGAATATTTCTCCTGACATGTTCACATTTTTCATTGTTAATTAGATAAGCTCAGGTGGCTTTCACTGATTGTTTACCCTTGAGGTTTTCATTGGCTTAATATTCCATAAACCCAACTACACATCTATTCATTCATAGATTTTTTAAAATGGGTGCGCTTTGTTTCAAGGTACAGATGTTAGTATAATAAAATACTAACAGATCTCTCAGTACAAATAAACAGGAATCAGTGTTTATCCATGATACAGAGAATTGTGTAGGGAATTCTCCTCCATTAAAATGGTAAACTAAGCCAAATTTAATTACAGCTTGAAAGCCAAAGGGAAATATGTTACTATCTTATCCTGCAGGACACAAGGTAATTTAAAAAAACAGTGGCATGCCAGTGATAAAGTAAACAGAAATACAAAATCAGACCAGGCACTAGTATTTGGCATGCTTCATGCCTATAGAAATCCATTTCCATTTTCAATTATGATTTGCTGGCTTGGCAACTTAAAAAAAAATAGGTCACTTTTAAAAAGCTGTCCTAAAACACACTTCATGTGTCTCCACTTTATAAAATTGCAAAACAAAACAAAACACATATAATATACTTCTTTTGCTGTGAGATAGCAAAGTTCTAGATTGATGTTCTGCAATGAAACAGAGGGAAAGCCTTTGTAAAGACATTTTCTTTCTTCTATCAAGGAATTAGGAACAGTAAGCTTTCTCTTTTTCCTTGCATAGTGACAAAACACTGTAAAAGAAGATACTAAGAAACTGGCCAAGAGGAAATCTTAGCACCCAGGTGTAAAAGCCATAATACTGACAACTCTGCTGATACTGTGAAATGCAGCATTTTGAGTACATATTTGATTTAGTTAATTTTTTTAATTATCATTTTTTCTAAAGATGTTTCAAGTAGGAGCTGAGCAGTTTATCTCCCTTGTTTTTCAGCAGGAAGACAAATTCCGTGTCTAAGCAAATCCTCCTGCTAAATTTTTAGACAAAAAAAAGTACAGTAAGCTGCCTCTGTAAGTTAAAATAACGCACTATATTATTAGAATACTTTTGGCATTTACCTTCTCCTATTCATTTATTCTCACCCAAAAATACTATTATCTGGTTTTGCTGAGCTGGTATATATCCTGCTAAAATATCCGTAATTTGCAAAGTAGATATCCTTGCAGTCAGTATATATTAATAGTTCCAAGAAGTAGAACAGTCTGCAGTGCTGCCTACCTTTGTACAGTGCCACTGTGGTTAGCAGAACCACTCTATAAATAAGCTGTGGGTTCTGTGTTCTTGGCTTTTTCAGCCTCAGGCTGGAAATTAAAGCCTGAAAATCACAGGGAAACACACTAACCAGCCAACACATGGGAAGAAACAGGATATTGAGGGTTTTACTGGCACACAAGATAAATAATCTTGTTGTTACCACCTCCCTGAAAATTTTAAAAATATATCGTTTTATCAAATATATATAAGATGATGATTTTTTTCACCCAAAATGGCTCAGCCAAATAAAAGCATCTGGAGTTAACAAAAACCGATATCCAAGAAGCCTGTGAATACAATCTATCAAACCCACCCCATGAAACAAACTTAAGGTGTGAATGGTGCCACACAACCACATGAAAAAAAACCAAACATTTTTAATTCCACAAAATGACACTTTAACTCCACCAGTAAAAATAAGGGATCCCTTAAATCAGTGCAGAGGAACCAAAAACCACAACAGCCACCCCTGAATCTGCCACTCTGATTTCCTGGCAGTGGCTGAACATTTCTGTTATGTCCTTAGAGTTAATCTTAATTAATAACCATGCTGCAGGTCAGCACTTGGCCAGCTCCTGCCAAATAATATTTACAGCTCTCCTGTCTGGTCATAAATTATCACTGTTTATCTATTGGCATGCCCAAAGCAATTGCCTGCTTGTCACAAATGTGTGCAGTGCATTGCTAGAATCATAAAAGAGCTTCTATTATGGTTGCAAAGTTGAACTGTTAGACAAGGTTTGTAGACAGAGGGACTGCCTTTCCTGAATGAATGGACTGAGTTCTCAATCTTGAATTCTGATCTGTGAATGGAACTGAAATGCTTAACCAACCAACCACCCAGACAGATGTTAGCATAATTGTTATCTAACCTGAGCTCCACAGCCAGAGGTCTTTAAAAACCACCAGCATCCCTTAGCAGTGAGAATGGTTAGAAGAAAGGGAACTGGACTTTGATTGATCACTAATTCCAAAGTCCATCTACTAGACTATTAACCCAGATAGGCACACTGAGGCACATTTTGATGGAAAAAGTGCTAAATGTTTTTTTTTCCTTTTCCCTACTACCCACAGCCAGAATTCAGTGACAGGTGCTTCTCTTGTAATGCAGGACTTCACTGATGCCCTGTGCAGAGCAACCACCTGGGCTCAAGTTTCTGCTTTAGTTATGACACATGTCTCCCTGGTTCTTCTCCTTTCAAACTGTAAAGAGGTGCTGCACAGGAACAGGTATTCAGGGGCTGTAATTGATGTGCTGGCAGTACTGACACACTGCTTTGAAAGTCAGTGTGAATATAAGAAACTTTAAACAATTATTTTAACAGCTTATTTTCATTACCAAACTCTTTGACCATTAACAGATGAACAAATATTGTTCCAGTAGTTAACCTCAATTACTGCATCATACAACCAATAGACCACAAACAACTTCTTTCACAAAAAGCCTTTACCATATGGATCCCTACTCCAGTATCTTTAAAACCCTTCTCACAGAGAAATCAGACCAAACAAGCCTGTCTTACATAGCAAAGAATAGGGATAGGTGCTAGCAGCCTTTCAACCTCTCTGTTCCTCAGGTTTTCAAAAGAATGAGCCACCCTGATTTCCACCTGCAAAAGGTCGGCTCCAGAATGCAAACAATTTCTTTGTGCTGGATGTCTCTCTTTTCTTTCCCTGAACTTGAGTTGACATGAAGTATTTGGCTTAGCTATGTGCAGAGTACAAAGGCCAAGCCCCCTTTCCTCTGCCAAGCATGCTGAGATAAAAACTCAGATAAGATTCATAGTTCCTCTAACTTTTGTACCTGGGAAACATAAAACTTGGGCAGCGCTCCACTTCTTTTGAGCATTATGTATAAGAGCCACTGGAGACAGAGTACACAAGTGGCAAAACCCCTCTCCATCAGGATTGTGTTCTATAAATTCCTGCTGTAGAGGTTTTCAGTGGAGATTTGCATAATGTTCAAAGGGAAAAAACAACACTGTTTTGATATGAGGCTTTTTTCCTGTCCTGTATTTCATTCTTACCCATTCTCTACCACTCCAGTTTGAGCTGTGCTGCTTACCTTCTTTTGCTGTACCATCAGCTTTCTTGCAGCCATCAAGATAGATGCCCAGAGCACAGATGCTGCCAGGGCTGATAAGAGAGAGTCTGTCAGTGGGAAGAATGGCATAGCCAGCACTGTACTCCTCTAATTCTTTATTGGTTAGTCATAGTTTGCAAATGTTACAGGGACAATAACTTTGCAACATCTTCAAACATTGCACATAGAGAAGGCATGTGGCACTTCTCTGCAAACCAGGAATGTTTGGGCACTGTTACCCACTGCCCAACTGGCTTGTACAGAACACTTACTAAGCAGCAAATTATTTTGGCTATTAAGGGCATACTTATTACAAAAACATGCTTTTGTTAATCATGTCAGGCTTCAGCTCTGTTCCTGAATTTTCTTTAGTTTTTTGCCCACCGCCCACTCCTTGGTGAGCTCTGGGTAAATGCTCTCATTGTCTATTGTTAATCATTCTTGCCTACATGATGACAGCTGGTTTTTGATCAGTGTCTGAACAAAACCACCTTTTCTGGATGGGTCATGAAATGGGATGGAATTTATGAGGCATCTTTCTCCATATTACATTGCCCTCAGCTATGTTCTGTCTGAGGCACTCTGTACTACTGTGTAAACACATTCTCTTTCATGTCCCAGTGGTCTGGAAATAATGCCTATGAGTGGAACAAAATGGAAAGAAAAGACATCTTCTCACAGGCCTGTCTCAAAATGATATTTTTAAAAATATCAGAATAATCCTCTGTACAACATGCAAAAGTGAATTTCTTTTCCTTCTGACACCTATTAGAGAGACAATTAGACTGCACAGCCCTTGCTCTGCAACTGCATTCTTATTTATTTTTAAAGATCCCTCCTTGTCAGCCTATCACTAGAGGTCTTCTGATGCAGACTGAGCATTTTCAATGAAATACATCCCAGTCAGCTCACAGAATTCCTGGCCCTAAGGGCTGCCCTGCTACTTCTACTTCTAACAGTCCTTGGCAGGCTTGTGCTTTATCCTGTGCACTCCCTGTGGGTAGTAATGGACTCTTCCATGTCCCTTTACACATCAGCTTTCCTTTCAGCATTAACAATCATCATGGGAAACAACTCAGCACTGAAACCAGTCAGCTGCTTCCTATCAACAGCATGGACAGGCTAAAAGCTAGGAAAAGAGTGATGGCTTTTTTGACCCAATCCATACCATTGACATGATCAACTGCAAACCAAGGACTGGGCAAAATATATCTCTAGTGGAACAAGAGAAGAGGCAGTTCACATCCTGGTATACTGCTTTTTCAGGAGACTTTGTGGTGATCCCAAAGCTGAGTCTGTACTGTATTTTCAAACTCACATATGTGAAAATGCAAGCTGCATCCATTTCATCACGTGCATCAGGCAGATTCTATTAAAAACAGCTTTCACACTTCTCATAGCTTTTCCTAACAAATATGCTGAACAATGGTTTTCCTTATTACACATTAGTTCAAGAAGCAAAGGGTATACCAATGAAGAAAACTAAGTGGCTGAAAAGATTTAATTTACTGTTCCTGAGAATTTGGTTACTCATACCATGTCACCAGGCTGTGGAGTATAGAATTATTTTGAGAGAAAAGGAGAGTCTATCAAAAAGTTTTGAATTTTCATGATACAGCTGAAAGTGATGTATACAGTATTGTGCAGCACATGCTAACCAGATTTTCAATGGTACACTGGGTACTTATAAAGGCAAATGAGTTCCCTGATATGCTTCACAGGATTAATAAACATGAGCTTGACAAAACTGCATTTCATTCCCACATAAAAACTAATGGTAATGAGTTAGACAGATAAAAACAATATAGCACAAAAAGCCAAGTTTTCTTGCCAGAAATTATATAGAAAGAAAAACAACTCTGGTCTACCAGGTCTCAGTGTTCAGACAACCACAGTGCTACTTTGTTATTTATGTCGGAAGGTCCTCAAGAGATATGTTCTCTAGTGTTTTAATTCTCTCTTACTAAAGCATTTGAAGTAAACTAGAAAGTTTATAATTAAGAGTTAAACAAATGTAAAATCTTTGGTTAAGGCACCAAAATAAACCTGGAGCTGCTGAAATGGAAAACAGAATGAGTCACAAGCCAAGAAGTGCCTCAGGCTTGCTGTTCTCTCAGTATATGCCAATATTCTCTAATAAACCTGATATTCAAACATTCACAATGCCCAGCATATGTCTTGGACATGAAAACAAAGTGTAGATATACATGCACCTTTGTTGTCCTTGTGCTCTGCTGGGACATTCATTGTCCGTGCTTCCTTAGAAGGGCCCCAGGAACATTCTCAGAGCATTTCTTGGCCCAGTGTGAGCAGGATTTTCTAGGAACCAGAGCTCTCAGGTCGAGGGAACACTACCTCAAAGGGCAAGAGTGGGATAAGTCTCAGGAGTGGCCTAGAATTCAGAGTATTGCCTGGGTTGTTTTACCATATATAGCCAGGATACAGTCTTTAAATACTTTGACATTAAAGTCTCTGATTTTGCCCTTATTCCCAAAGGTTCCACTGGAAAAGGTGGAGCTCTGATTTATTTCAGCTGCATTATCTATAGGTTTCTATCTGAAGGATAGAGGTCTTTACATGGAATTCTTTCTCAAAAAGAAAAAGAAGAGAATCATAAAAAGGGTCATAGAAAAATTATAAATAGAATCAATCAATGAACATGAACACACAGGCACACACAAAATAACAAAAAACAGCTATAAATTGAAGCAGACTACAGAAAATAAAAGGGGCAGACCTTCAGCTGGTATAAACAGAAGCGCTGATTAATCTTAAAGCTATAATGAATGAGAGAGCACGCACTAATAAAATAAATGCATTGCTTGCAGTACAAATAAAAGAGTTTTGAACTGCTTTCACAAACTCAATAAAACAAAAAAAGGAAGGTTAAAATCTATCCGTAGACTATTTTATTCCCTCTGTGCCTCTGTGCCAGGAATTTTACGTGCAGTTATAGCTGTCTAACTATCAAAAAGACAGAGAGAAAAAATGGAAGGAGTCCAGAGCATCCAGAAAAAAAAGCAAAAATTATCAGAGAGACTAATATGTAGTGAGTAACTAAAATAGAACTGAATTTTTAAGACATTGGCTGCATGACAATTAAAGAGATACTGCAATCTATGGTCTGAAAGGCATGAATACAAAAAAAGAGGGACTTTTATGGGAAAATAGAAAGGGAAACTGAATAAGAAAAAAAAAAAAAGCATTCTGAATTTCCAAAGTAGGCTGAACTAGTCTTCCAAGCATGGAACATGTAAAAAATCTACTAGTCTAGGACTAACAATTTTCTCTTCTCCCAGACCTGTCTACAGTAGGCTTCATAAAAATTTCTTATTCCCATTCTCATTAATTCATCTGCATAGTTCAGCGCTCTTTACTACTAAGGCTACTTAGAAGTAGTAGCTAGCATTTTATTCAAGGATCATCTAGCTCTGGTCAAAGGTTTTGAGAACAAACCAATCCTTAACCTAGTCCCTGCTGTCTGCTATGTCTCCTACCACTGCTACTGCACACACAAACACTGAAGGAAATTGTAAGATGCAAGCATTGCATACATATACTTGCTTTCAGCACATGTTGAACTCACTGGCTGCTGCTAACTCGTTAGACAAGGGTTTCCCTATTACCCTGGATTTAATAAAAAGGCAGACAGAAAGAGGAAGAGCACATAGCCTTGGGAGGGATTGGCCTGGAGGGAAAAAACCCCAGAAGTAGCCAATTGAAGGTTAATCACAATTTGCTAGACTTTGACTATTGATAATGTACCTCCACTCTAGAAAGTAACTTTGCATCCTATCTGCTCCAATCTCCTTTCTTTGGATAACCTGGACAGAGCAAACACTGTAATGGATATACATATAATGTGCATCTATATTACACATGCATGTGTTGTAATACATGGACCAGTTGCACTGACATCCCGGGGTACGCCAAGTCATACTAGAGAAGTCTCACAGAGAGAAGGAATGTAATCCAAGTGCACCTCCAGGAATGGTACATTGTTCAACTACATTTCTTTGACTCAAAATAATTAGAAAAAAAGTCAGTTGTTCACATGGGCATTTGTGTTTTGTTATCTCTTCTTGGTGGAGTTTTCAAAGTAGGAACTTTTTTAATTGTATGCCCTTTGAAAAAGTATTCTGCAAATTCTACTTTTCTCAAAGGAGCATCATTTTTAAAGGAAGGGTTTTACCTTTGAAATTACTTTACATACCCAAAGAAGTAAAAATTTAACCAAGCTATCAGACTATAAAAAGAAACTAAAGTTAAGAGAAAAAAATCCAAAGAATGGTGTATGTGAAGCGCTCCTTGGTCAAGTAAAAGTCAGACCCTTAAAAGCCTCAAGTGTAGGAATGGCCAAAGTCTTGAAATAGAAAAACTCATCATTCTGTGTACAGCTGACTTACACATATTTCTGGCTTTCCAATAAGCCATTTGAAGAGTATATGATGAATAAAAATAGAAAACATTTTTTCTATATTTTATGAATAAGAAATAAAAAGTTTTGTTGTTTAAGACTGAACTACTTTATGGATGAGAATGTACTAAACACCTGAGAGATTTTCTGTGTCATTAACATACTGCAAACAGACCAAAAATGCACTCTTAGAAAAAGTAGTTTATCAGACCCTAAGTATTTTTGTAAAGGAACTACAGAAAACAATGATATAATTCAAGCATAACGTGTTGAGTATTCCTTTTCTGTACACAAAGCATGAAAAGAGCAGAAACTGGTGAAAAGATCAAAGAGATTTTCACATAGAGAGTTGTTAAATAGTAAGTTGCAGAAAACTTAGTGGCAGCAAACCCCTGAAGTGTAGTTTAGATATCCAAACAATTCTAGTCTCAATCTAGTGACTGTCACTTTTTTACAGATGGATGGCTTTTAAAAACAGACCTGAAAAGTATTTGATCCAGCTGCTGAATGGATAGAAATATGCATCTTCAGAAAAAAAAAAAAAAAAAAAGGTTTTGAGGTTTTTCAATATCCCAAGCACCTAGGCTTGTAGTAACTATTGAAGAGTTCAAGAGTTTGATTTTTATCTTTATATAAGCCATCAATGACAGCACACTGCTTCACACCCCTAGTCATCATCTGCTTCCCACCAGACAGATCTTCCCAGAAAGCAACACTTCACCAATAGATGAAAGAACAGAACAACCATTAGCGGAGTCCTAATTAGAACATTCAGCAATCTCCAAAAAATACAGAGTGATACAAGGTAAAGGATCCCCCATCAATGACAACTAATGAGAGAATGTTTGCAATAAAAGCCATCCAAGAAGAGTTACTGCTTTTATAATGATTTTTCATCAGAATCTGGTCTAACTTGGGTGTTCATAGAGAAAACACCTGGTCCTTCCTGCAAATCCCACGAGCACCCAAGCTGTTTCCATATTTCCTCCACAATATCCCTTTCCTTTTTCATTTCAGTGGCCAAAGACACCATGCTCTGAAGCTCTGATAAACCTTCAGGTTCTGGTTTCATGCTGGTTTAGCACCTTTCTTTTCTCTGCTCATATAAGTAAACAGCCATAAACACTGGGGTTACACATTTTAACAAGCTGCCACCAGTCAGCTGAACAGTAGCAGCTGTTGGACCACCGTGCTGCAAGGCTAGAGCAGACAGTTCTGCCCCCCAGCTCTGGCAGGGCTGGGGCATGAACAGGCTCAGGAGCTGCCATTCAGTGCTGAGCAGCTTTCCATACCCTACATCCCTTTCTCAACATTTTTAAGGTACAGCTGGCCCACTGAGCAGGAAAACCATTAGGGTGTCTTACAATCTTTCACAGGCTTAAACACACAGGAAACATTGATTATATTGGCCCCTGTACTGCTGTAAACATTGAAGTGGCCAGCAGGACTGGGGAAGAGATTGTCCTGTACTCGGCACTGGCGTGGCCACACCTCAAGATCTGCGTCCAGTTCTGGGCCCCTCATTACAAGAAGGATATTGAGGTGCTGGAAGATGTCCAAAGAAGGAAAACAAAGCTGAGAGTTCTTGAGAGTAAGTCCTATGAGGTGCAGCTGAGGGATTTGGGTGGTTTAGCCTTAACACTGTCTGTAACCACCTAAAAGGAGGCTGTAGCCAGGTGGGAGTCAGCCTCTTCTCCCAGGTAACCAGAGACAGAACAAGAGGAAACGGCCTCAAGCTGCACCAAGGGAAGTTAATATTGAACATCAGGAAGAATTTCTTCCCTGAAAATGTGGTCCAGCACTGGAACAGGCTACCCAGGGAGGTGGTGGAATTAGCATCCCTGGAAGTGTTCAAGAAATGACTGGGTGTGGCACTAAGTGCAGCAGCGTAGTTAACGTGGTGGTGTTCTGTCAAAGGCTGGACTTGATCTTGGAGGTTTCTTCCAACCTTAATGATTCTATGATTCTATGATTTAATACACATCATACACACAGACAGCCTCCAAATCCCAACCTGGGAACTTTTCACTAAATCACCACTTATTTCAGCATTCAAATCCGAGTCTCAGTGAATCACTGCAAGTTTTACCCTGTAATATATACAACATATTAATAGCAACTCTGATGATAGATTCTATAAACTGTAGAAGCAAAATTTTAAAAAAACTGAAAGCTCACAAGAACGAATTATGAAAACACACTAAAAACAGTTCCAAACTTCTATTGGTGGGAGAAAAAAAAAAGTATCTAAAAATGTCTGAGCCCAGCCCCTTTGCTCTTCCCTGTGCTCTCCATCTGCTCACAAGGAACCATATTCCCACTGTTGGTATTAAACAGCAAACTCTCTCATCCCTCAGTGGGGACTATTTGAGCACTATTAAGTCATCAGAGCAGCAACTCAGGAGATCTCATGGGAGTACTTGCTTTCTTCCTTTCTCATATTAGAAATAAGAGGCTATGCTGAAAGCTACTATAAACATCTCTATTACTACTAACTTAGCTCAGCTAAAAGAGATCCAGAAAATCCTAAAATCATTTCCACAACCACTTTTTGGCCTGAATATATTTATCATGTCACTCTATTCTGACTCTCAAAGCAGCTTTCATGTCAACACGTACAAAACCAATCTTCATAGAAGCATTTGGCTAAATTCAGCAGCAATAGATATAATTCAGCAAATTAAATATAAATCTTCAGCCATGGCTTACATTTATTTGCATTGATTGGCCACTGAAAACAGTGAATTTTATACTCCACAGGATAAAAAATAACAAGAAAAGTGAAGGAGCACAAGAGAGTTTCCACACACAAAGAAAGGATCTCATTATCTTTTTATCAAATGTCACAGCTTCAGTGGTGACAAAGCAGGATACATATGATGTACACACTTTTCCCAAAAGTCTCCCGTCATGTTTTCCTATGCAAACTCCTCAAACGTGCAATTTATTTAATTTTTTTATTTTTTAGCTTATACAGATACGGCTATATCATGGCAATGTGTTACGGTTTGCAGTTTAAGCCTCTCTATGTGTCAAATCTGAATATTTAAACTGCCTACTGTGTAAATAAGAAAATGTATCTTCTAATCAATATCTTTAATCTGCAAGGCCCTTCAGGGTTGTTTCATTTTAACACATCTCACATGTCCCTTAACACCACACAAATTTCTCAGTTCTCTACAACTGCTTCCTTCAAATGGATTTATATCCAGGCATAAATTTAAATTGTTAGAAAATGGAGATATGTTTCTTCAACAGCTGATGTTACCTTCAAGCAGAAGTTTAGCACATAAAGAACTACACCTGGGCCAAAGCACGGAAACACACACATACATACACATTTCACGCCACATGATAGAATTCCTTGGCTGTTACCAACACAGAGATTAAAAAAAAAAAAAAAAAAGAAAAGAAAAAAAAAGAAATCTGTCCAAAGGTTATTAGATAATATCATGCAAGATCAGAGAAGTTTTGCATCCTGTTTGTGGTCACTTTTCTCTACCCTTACTTTTATACTTCAAAGTGATCCATCCAGCCATGCTGGCAGAAAGCTGAGTCTGGTGTCCCTGAACATGGATACTGGAAAAATCCCCCTTACTGAACAATGTATATACCTCCTTTTATTTTGTGCATTTGCCAGGGATTATAACTTGATGCTGCTCTAGCTCTACTCTCACCTCACTTGATAAGTCATATACAAATAATTTCCAAAATAACTACCAAAGTTATTGAAAACAGCATGACTTAAGGCGTTTTTTAATAACTAACACCCTCAATCATATGCAGACTCGAGCTTTTATTGCTTTTAAGTAGGTTTTCCATGAAAAATATTATTTCAGAAGCAATTGCATCACCACTTTATTTCAAATCCTCAGAGATTACAAAGGTAAACTCTTTGCTTTTTTCCATGTTTTCTCCATGTTTATCAATTAATACAATAATAGATTTCAAAAAGTATATGGGCATGAACAAGAAAGTGTTATTTGCTTTTTATAAATGGGGCTGATACTGCAAGTCTACTCTCCAGGGGCAAACAGTGATTTGGGAGATCTTTCAAGAAGAACCACTCCCTACCTTTTAGCAAAGCTGGAACTGAGCAATAAAGCAACAGACTTGCTGCTCCAGCTGTTTGGGTTGAGTGAGATGCAGCAGGAGCGGTTGGGAAACAGGCAGAGCTGCTCAAAAGCAGGTCCCAGGTTGTGCACATGCACCTGATCCATGCCTCTAGTGAGGGGAGAAGTAGGAAGTAGTTGGTACAAACCAGTATGGTCTGACTTCTGTAACTAAGGGGCTAGTTTGGGAGCCTGTGTTGTTGGTGTCTCCTACCTTGCTTTTCAGCAGCACCAAATCCAAATTTTTGTGCCTAGCCCAAGGAGCTACCAGAAACTTGATTAATGTCTTCGGGCTGCACTCAGGTCCCTGTATCAACAGTCCAAAAAAGAACAGTTGCTGGACAGAAGCAGCCTGAAGAGTAGGGCTAAATCTCGACTCTAATTATTTTTTATTCTTTTCACTCATGGGCCAAAGAGTAATGGAGGAAGGCAGGAGGGGTGAGGGGAAGCAGGGTAGAAATGCAGATCATAAATATGTCTTGAGTCATTATGCTGTTTCTTTGCTGTCTTTCTTTGCTTGTCAACCCATTTTAAACTCATATTTGCAGGCTTTTTAGACCTAGTCCAAGACATGAGATCAGTATCACTAAGCTCACTAGTATGGCAGAAAAAAACCCCATCAATATGAGTTACACATAGATACAAAGCTTTTCGGCAGAAGTTCTGACAAGAACAATGCAGTATGAACCAGAGCATTGTAATAGGTGATTTCCTACCCAAATTTTGTATAGTTGTTTTTATATCACTTTCTTGTGAGCTTTTTAAAGACTAAAGCTCTCTTTAACTTAATGTAGCGGTAAAAATTAAAGAAAGTTAAAATTAGCAACTTCCTCTTTAATTTAACCTGGGTGATTTATTAGTAATATCACTTCTCTCCGAGACTGACAGGTGACTGTGGTCACCTTGCTTATTGAATACAGCACGAATGAACTCATGGCAGTTTATGAGATCACTCTGCATATCAATTATTGTCCGGTACTTTTAGCAGTCATTATAATAATTTTGTGAATTTATGCAGATCACTCTCAGGTTTAAAACATATTCTCGAATGAAATAGGGGAAATAATTTGTATGGATGGAAGCTAAAACCAAAAAAATATTTGTAATGGCAGATGCAGTATTTTGTTGGAGCAAAAATTAGGCAGTTAAGGCAGTACGAGTCAAGTGAATCCCGCTGGAGTATGACAGGCCAGTGGGGCCGGACAGGGGAACCTCGGCGGGCAGTGGCGACTCACCTCTCCTCCCCCCTTCTTTCCCTGTTTCCCCTACAGCTGCAAAGGGGCCACAGATACGGCCCAACACGGCCCGGAGAACGATCCCCTCCGCTTTTTGTTTCTGCTGCCTGTTGTTGCGATGCCACAAACGCTGACAGAGGCCAGGCGGGCACCGCAGAGGAGCGGGGAAACCGAGCGCGGCCGGGGCCGCCCGCCGGGACGGCTGAGCGCCCACCGAGCGGCTGCCAAGGCGGGGGGCGAGGGGCTGCGGCGCGCACCCCCGAGCCC
>VZUI01097254.1:0-27217 GCA_013401135.1 Cettia cetti
AGGGGGCAGTGGAGGGGAAGGGGGGGAAGGATGGGGGGTGGTCACAGCAGAGGACCTAGAGGTACATTCCAATCCATATTATTCAGCAATATTAAATAGTGTTGATGTATTGAAGATATTATCACAGTACTAGGAGAAGATAGGGGGAAAAAATGGGATTTGTAAAATCTGTCTCTGGATATGAAATTTCTTTCTGAAGGCCAAACCACTCCACACAAGCAGTTTCTTGATCCCCAGCAATGGCAGTATCACAGGTATCCCACTGACTCCGTTTTCCCTGAGCCCTTTGCTCCCTGTCCTCTGACTCATCTGTAGCTTGCTCCCTGTCACAGCACTCCTACATATCTGAAACCTGGAAGTCCCTTACACTTTAAAGTTTCTCCACTCTATCCTACAATACCTACAGGAATTTTTACAAATCTTCCCTGGTGCTAAATTTCTGTATTTTCACTGCATTCACCTTAGCTGTAAACACCTGACAAAAAATGTAGAAGCATCTAGCAATTATGGCAGGTGTTAAAATCCTGCACACCATTTTTATCTGGTACAACAGGCCACCACAAGACATTACGCAACTGACCCAATTTGGGGCATTTAAAATAATAGAATTTAACAAGACATGTCTGCTGTAATCTACTGAGGGCTGCTTCTGTCCCCACTGAGAATCAGTAACCATATTACTGGAGGCAGAACCAGATCTTCTACGTCAGCACCGCCCATCCATATTCTAAATAAGTTGTACAAAGAAACATATTAGTTTCTAATCCTGGTTCTTCAGTACCTAAATAAGCCTTATCACCATAGCAACAGATGGCTTCACAATCTTTAATGCCTTTATTTTCACAAGTCCTCTGAGAAATAGAGGAGGACAGCTGTCCCCATTTTACAACTGAGTAACTGTGATGCAGAGAGGCTAAGTGATTGGCCCCAAATCCTTCAAGAAATCTATAGAGGGCAGGATGTCAGGGCACCAGGTCTCCCAAGCTTCCTACCACTGCCCCAACATCCTACTCCAACCTTACTTCTAAAAGTACCTTCTCTGCCTATGGCTACAGCAACAGAGACTCTGGAAACCAAGCTTTTCCACAGAGGCTTAGGCCTCCATTAGGTCTACTATCACTTCATAAATTGAGATGGTTTTGATTGATATATTTCTCCATCGGACAATTATCTGCCCAGGATGTTGAATTACAGAGGAAGTCCAAAGGGAATTGGAAAAAAAAATCAATTTGGCCAATTTAGTAAGTCAGAAAACACTGACTGATACTGTGAATCTCATGAGTTTGTAAATATTTGAAAGGCTACAAAGAAAACCAGTTCTGTGCTCTTTTTCCTGTAGTATTTGGCAAGAATCCAACTTCTACCCTGTACTCTAGGGAACATAAGCATTAGGTAGTTGGAAAAATTAATACCCATCCAGTTTCTCTTCCCTATGAAATAGTTACATAAAAAAATATAGTCCATAACCTTGAAAGAGCAAAGTGTGCCCCACACCTGCGCTTTTATGTGTGTTACAAGTTTTATTTCTGGGTATAAAATTGCAAATCCAAAACGTGGAATATTCTGTTCTGAAACTCTGCTTTAGACTGTTTCATAAAAATTAGTCATTAGGTCAGGATTCGTTTCCAAATCCATCCAGACATAGTTCTATCTTGTCTCAAGGGTCAAGTAGCAACTGTCTTTTCCTCTGTTTGTAATGGTTTATAGGTAAAACAACCTATAAACAAAAGAAGAAAGACAAAATTAACTTATCAATATAATCTTGTTCATTTACAATTAGCATCAGAGTTGTATATGAAACATCTCAACCTTAAAATATCTCTACTTATCACAGCAGTATATGCTGTTTATATTTATAAGGTAATTTGCACAAATGCCTTTAAAGTGATGCAATGATCCTTTTATTTCACTTTTCTACTTCTAGTATGTAGAGTTTCCTTTTATACTGGCTTTGTTTCAGGAAACTGCTTCATTCATTTCTCAGGAAGAACTGCTTTAAGAGGAGCAGATGGGAGCACCTACAAAGTGAAATATGGAAACTGTCTCTACATGGCAGAAGTGTCTCCCTGGGTGCTGGTGATTTTTATACTTTTTAAAAGGCATGTTTTACTTTGGAAACAGAAGCAATTACTTTTAATTGTGCTTCTCAGCATGAGAAACTTACAAAAGGCATGTTTTCCTCCTCTTCAAAGTCAGACCTGTGTATTAAAAACAAACTCTGACACACACTAAAAAACAGGCCATAGTTGTCCTGGGAATATATAGTTCTTTGGCTAAGCATGACTGCATAAAGTTTTGTTATGTATGGAGTTGCCCGAGGTTTATCTTGGCTGTCTTAACTTTGATGAGATTAGATTTGCAGAATCAAATGCAAATACAACATCTGTTTCACTACAATAAACCTTGGCACTTCTTTAAGCTACCAAAACATGTCAATGCTTCACTGTATGAGCTAGTTTAGAGCATTAGCACTTTTTCCCATAGTTAGGCACAAAAGGTTAAAATTCAGGACAGATGCTTTAATCTAAAGATTAATTACCAGAGAGACCTGATGCCATGCAGAGCATGCAATTTGCACAGTGTGATTGACCTCTTCATCGCGCTCACCTTGGTGGACCCTGTGTGTCATATTCTGTCTCACAGAAACCAAAAAATGGTGTGAAGACAGCACTGAATTGATCATATTACTTTCATTTGGGAGCTGTCTAGTTGTCTCCCTTTAGAAGCAAAGAAAACTACCATGGGATGCCTGAGATATTCCCTTGTGCTGGGAGGCACAGCACTGCCGGAGTTGTCACCATTACATACAACCCAGCAGAAGGTAGGACACAGAGATTCCTCGACGATATAAAGCAAGGGAATATCGTGTGCCCAAACCAGGTATCCAAATGATGAAAAAAATTATGCCACAATGAAAATACACCTGAGAAATCAAAGGAGTAAAGGGCTCTAGTGACTACAAAAGGCTGATTCAACAGCCTTCACCTGCAGTGAAAGAACTTGGATTTCACGTGCAGCAGTCCCCATGTACAAAAAATGTCTCTAATGACAGAAGGATGTCCATTTTCATAACCATTGGAAAAGCTTAGCTCACACAGAAAGTAATGTACGAAGTAGAACATGGATAGAAAAGCACATTTTCAACCATTGTTCATCCAACATAGAAAAATAAACTTGCCTTAGACTGCTACTTGCACTTCGCTGGCATAATCTCCCTAGCAAGAAGTGTGACCAAATTAACAATTGTTTTTATCAAAATCATTTTTCTTGTGTATTTTACCTGGCTAGAGATTTGTTTGACACTGTCTAGAATTTAATGGACATGAATTTAAAGATCAGAAGCAGACCATAATCTCAATTACCCTTAATTCAAAGAGATATTGAAAAATAATATATAGATAAATTGCTTTTCTGAAAAACCCTGGAATCAGATTCCTACCCATACCTAGCACTATTTAATTAAGGAACAATACAGTTGAAATATGAAGTTTCACTCTCTGACCGACACAGCTTTCTGTTCAACATAGGACTGAAATCCAAAATACTTACTTGCATTGTTAAAACCTGATATCAAACACATTACATAGTTTCATATATATAAAGCAACCAACAAAGAAAAAAAAAAAACCCAAAACAATATAATCCAAAGTCCTGAGATCTGCCCTACTTTCTGAAAATGGCATTGTGCATAGCAATACTGTCCCAAGAGGTTTCCCTCAATTCTATGAAACTGCAATTGCAGATAGATGTATTTTATGAAGGAACAGGACACATTCACAAAAATACACGAGAAGAGGAGAGACAGGGCATGAATCTGCCCTCTTGCTTGAAAGGAACTGAGATAACACAACTGGAGTAGGCTAAGACTGTGAACGAGGCACATGGAGGACAGAAGTGTTCTTTGTTTACTCACCAACAAAATGCTGTTGATAGAGTAGGTCACAGGAACTCAAAGGTTAATCAGACACTGTGACCAAACCCACCTATTAGTTTAACACACTTGTTTTGGTTAGTAGATGTCAATTGTACATGTGGCACATTTCCAGACTCATTGATTCATCTCCTTACCAGGGATCTCCTCTATCAAAAATGCCCCAAAAAGACTCAATAGGTATGGCAGTATGGGCAAAGAAAACAGTTTGGAACAAAGAAAACATTCAAGTCAGTACCACAGAAAAGGTGGTGCAGACAGAGGTTTACCATTATAAATTTACAGAGCCTCTGTTGGATTCAGTGTCCTGAATTCAGGTTCATATTGAGAAAAACTGGAAAAAACTTAGTCCAGTTATTTATCTGGTTCTCAGGTAAAAAGACAACATTGGCAACTTCCCACCAAAGCAAAATGGAAATTCTTTCTATTAATATCCCCCTCACACTTACAGACATATGCACACAAGCTGCCTCCCTGCTTTCCCTGTCACACTTGACATACTCTTAAGAAGGTGATGTGGTAACAACTGAATACTGGTAATGCCTTGACTCTGGGCTTGGCTGCAAAGATAAGACATGACACATCCCTGTTTCCAGCAGACAGACGGAACTATTTCCAGTGTTTCTTCCCAAAACTGGGGCACCCTAGGCCAAGAAATGCTGCAGGAGATTTCTAAACAGGCTTTATTGGTGGGTTTACTTTGTTTATCAGAAAGTTCCTTCTCTTGGCTGCTTTCCTCATTCAGTAATAGGGCACCTCAGCAGCTGCCCAGCCACCAGAGATTTTAAGAATTCTGTAGACAGAATTCTGTGAAGATTACAAGCATATCAAAATTATACTGGGACGATACTACAGAGGAGACACTTCATTACTAGTTTAGTGATTGGGTTGAAGAAATATTAAAACATCCCTAACAACATAACTGGCATCCTTGGTATTTTGCAAGCACTGCTCTAACTACTTTTATTGATGAGCTGAAAGATTCACATAACTTCACACAGCACAGTTACAGAAAAATTAATGCACATATTTCAGCCTTATTACAGCTGCTGCTTAGCAATTGGGAAGGTAAAAATCCCTGCATCTGAACTCCAGAGTGACTCCACGTGCTGAACTGCCTTCAGTCCTGGCTAGTAGATGGCACCATTTGCAGTTTGTCAGTAAAACAGTACAAAAGCAAGCAAAACAAATTAGATGAAGGGACTCAGCTATAAAGAAGAATTAAAAGAGCCAAGTGTCCACAATGTATTCAAGCCATGTGAAAAGGCAGATATCGATTGCCTGGAAATGCCCAAAATATGGCAATAAAAAACACAGAGAGGATATATTTAATGTGCTCCAGGGGAATGACTGGAATACCCAGTATGAAACTGTGACTTCTGTGACAAGTTTTAGGAGAAGCCCAGTTTCACTAGCATTGATTAGCTATCAATCACTGTCCCCTGGTTAATTAGAATATTTCACAAGTAATGATGAATTTTCAGAAGTGTTGTGCGGAATTAATTTTAGGTGACATAAATCCAGCAGTGATGTAGTAAAGTTTTATCCTCTGGCAAGAGCCTTGCTGTGAACTCAAACAGCCCAAAGCCCAGACTCAGCTTCTCTGTGTTAAAAGGTGAGCTCTAGCTCACTACTGTCCATACACTGCTGCATCAGAGCTCTTGGAATCAGTACACCTTATATCTCACATATTTTGTAGACTCATTGAATGGTTTGGTTTGTGAGGAATCTCTGAAGACCAACCACTTCCAACCTCCCTGACATGGGGTGGGGACATCTTCCACTAGGCAAAACCCTGTCCAACCCAGCCTTGAGCAATGCCAGATATAGGACATCCCCAAGTTCTCTGGTCAGCATACTCTCTTCTCACCACCACTGAGATTAAGGTAAAGTTTCACTCTTTTTTGTGGTCAAAGCCTTCTTTTAAGCTTATAATGGCTCAGCTATTCTGTTAACTGCTGCTGCTGATACACATATATCTTTCCTGACAGTGATCCCTATCAGTTAGTGGAGTAGCCTCCTGAGAAACAGATAAGGTAGCTTCATTGTTGAGAGAATACAAAACTAGGAGAATAAATACTAGAAACTCTACTCCAGAGGAAAAAAAAAAAAAAACAAACTGTAACAGCCTTGTTCACAATTGAATAAGCCTTTTCCATCTTTAACACCTACGAGTGATACACAAAGCCCTTTGGAAGGCTGAAGGTATTCATATCCCAAAAAAGAAATCCCATTATTTCATATTTTGAAAACTCATTTCTTCTGGTTCTCCTAAAGTACAAATCGGGATCTATCTGAGGTAACTTTTAGAACTACTCTAATAGACTAAATTCTAATCAGGTCTGCTGATCTGTTTTAATAGAAAATATGAACAAATTTACAGAATGCTTCATTTTCATTAACTAATACCTAACATATTTTTCATTGTTTCATCCACATTTTTTTCCTCTTCTTTTCCATTGTAAATAATGGGTTCAAGAAAATATTACTGTATATAATCTACATTTCCAGTCCAGCTTAAAGAAGTTATTACTCTCAGGAATTGCTGAGTTCTGAATAATAAGATCTTAGTGAGCTTTCAGCAAGAAAACCAACAAGTTTTTAGTCTAAAGCAATATCTGAAGATATTTCCTTATGTTTACAAGAAACAACTGGAAAAAAAAGGTTTATGAAGCACAGCACTGTCAGGCACAATCAGCCACTCTGCAATGTGAAAGACTGGAAGAAAAAACTTGCTGATCTAGAACCCAAGGGATTTCTTGACATTTATTTTTCACAAAAGATCCAGCTGTTCTAGAATTCAGGCTGACCAAACCTTGGAGGGAAAAAACATCCAGGCAAAGACTGTTTAAAACTGTCCCCAACCCAATGCTCAGAAATAAAGAATGAACAAGATCCAAGAACCCCATCTACCCTTTTCAAGAAAACAGCCAAACATGTTTGGTTCTCCATTTTTCTGAATTCACACTTGGATGAGATTGCATATATTTTTAAAGGTTAGAGGGAAAGTTTAATGCAAGTGCACAGAAAGCACACAGAAAAGGTTTAAGCAAAACTATTGCTCAGGAAGATAAGGCATATTTCACTTTCTCCTGTGAAGAAGAATCATGAACTATTCAAGTAAATTCCAGAGCATTTAACTTCTGCTGAGAAGCCCACAAAGAATAAAATAATAGAAATAAAATTAAATAATAGATGGTTTTAAACTAGAGTTATGCCCTCCATCTCCATCCACCACAGACAGGGTTAGACAAGACCAAAGAATTCAGGTCATGCCCATAAAAGAACTTCTAAACACAAATGTGAAATAACCATTGACTTTACTGCTTGTTCCCCTTCTTTTAACAGTTTACCAAATTCCTATTAGGAAAAAAAGGCCAGAATGGATGAGCATGCCCTCTCTTCACAGATAAATTGACTGCTACCAATGTAGGATATTGCCATAAGCTTACCTGGGTTAGGCAGGTTGGCACACAAGTGGCAACACCTTTTCCTAAAGATATAAATGAATTAGGCAGTATAAAACTCACATTAAACGGAGCCAGAATCTGTGTAAGACTCCTTTGCTAAGAAACTTGAGTAGCAAAAGATGATTGAAGACAAAGGCTACACATATTTGTCTTTTCCTGCTTTGTACAAGAAAGTCCTTCCCTATGATCATCAGCACTTTGACATTACGTCCATATGATCTTTTAGCTGTTTTGGGAGGCGTTTCTTTGAGTTCTGCCTATTCACTTCTAATAGTAATGACTAATTTGCTAAAAAGCAAATAATATAAGACATTAGTCTGCCTTAATATTGCTATGCCAAAATATGTTTAACAGTTGCCTAGCACCATGGATTTCAATAGAGCATTTCCTCATCCCCATCAGTGCAAGCTAAAGAAGAAACAGCCACACAATGAAACATTTGCAGGATCTTGTAAGTAGTTTACTTCATCTAAATGCTACAGTACTTCACTATAATAGGAATGATTATATGTGGATTAAGCTCAATTAAGCATCACTGTGGTAATGCTGTCTTTTGTTATCCAAACAACATTGCACATGTTCATGAGGATGACTGAAGTTTACCCAGGGAGCCAAGTCAATTTCCTAGCTTTATCTTTAAGTGAGCCAAATTTAAAGAAATAACTCTAAAGCCTGAAACTAATTGTTCTCCATTCACACTTGTGACTTTAAATGTACATGCCTCAACTACTCACATACTGGCTACAAAAATGCATTGCCTGATTACTTGACAAGTTCCTTCCAACTCTTTTTCTGAACCTCTTCCACAACATTCTATGTATTACATTGAATATTTGAAAACTGTTAACAGATCCTGTCACCTTTTCTCTAGGCTAAGAAGCTGCCTGTTCATACATTTATGCCTTTTAAGATCTAATCTTTCTGTGTTTGCTCTTCTGTGAACTCCCTACAGTTTGTTCAGATCTTCCTTGAAATGTGGCACCCAAACTGGGCACACCACTGTAAGCAAAACAGTTTAGAAGAATCTGAGCAACAAATTGTTTCATGTTTATGCATCCCAGAATGATCTCTTTCTTCTGTTTTTGTGCCTACATCATGTTTCACTTCAGGCATTTTCCACAGAATTTCACCATCCTGGATTTGCAAAGATGATTTCCCCTATCTACCTGTAGTATCTTTCCTTGCTGCTATTGCATAGTCTCTTTTTTCAGACAGTAGCTTCAATCTGTCACTTAGAATTCACATCTTCCCTTAAAATACTCTGGAGGTCCCTTGTGGACTACTGTCACCCATGCATTTAACAAGTATATTCTCTACCCTGTCTTCTAGGTGACTGATGAAAATGTTCAGTTATACTGGGTCCAAGACAGCCTCAGTATTTTTACTATGGGTAACTCATTGTGACATTTCAGCAGTGCTTTAGCCTTGGATGATGTTTCTCAAGCCAGCTTGACTTAAAAAAAAAAAAAAAAAAAAACAACAAATTAGTCAAGAATTCTCCATTTAGTTCTTCCCTGTTAAAGGCAGAGATCTTAAGCTTTGTCATCCCATACACTAAGTGTGTCTGACACAAATTCAGTGAAGACTGATGGGTTAGCAGTAATTTCTCAACATCATCTGTTACTCAGATGTCCTATTCCCAGGAACGGTTGACCAACTCTACCTGTTGCTGGTTTATGTTGCTGTTTCTGTGCCTTGCAAACAGAGACAGTGTTTGGTTCAGCGTGGGCCTAACTGAAGTGTGCCCTTTTTTAATACTGTTAGAACAGCATTATGCTACATTTCAATGCAGTTTGGCTTTCAAGTTGTTTCTTGAAGACATGTCATTGCTACTGATGCCTCTTTTCCAAAATGCTCCACAGCCGTTTGCACAGGAGAGCAACTGCAAAAGCAGTCAGCTGTGATGTGTTGCAGCAAACCTCTTATTAGAGGGTAAAAATGACCAGAGGCACAGACTTCTTGTTAAACGCAGCATAAAAAGGGTCCTGGTTTATTCCTCTTCACAGTTTAGTTGTCTTAACTACAACTATTTGCTGACTCTGGCTGCAGCAAGCTCCCACTGTAGGCTTCCCCTGCAGCCTCTGACTGCTGGTTATTTCCTGCTAAACTATGACTGCATGAGTTAGTTTGCAGACTCTGAAGGCTTATTACCCAGCTAGATTATAATTGCAGGTTCCAACAACAGGCTCTAAGCTCAGACCCAGACTGACCTCACAGCAGTGATTCTCTCTTCCCAGGATCCTGCTCCATGATTCCCTCCTTCACACTCCTCCATGATGATCCTCCCCTTACCAGTTCTCCCTCTCTTTTCTCTCACTCATCCTTATTGGATACAGCTGTTACTCATCAGGGGTGAGGTCACCTGTATTCCTTTCTCCCACAATAATGAGATTTTTTTCCCCACATTCTCGTAAAACTAAGACATGCGACTGTAAAGCTACCATATCATTCAAGTCGTTCTGTTGTATTCTCACTATGCACATTCACTGTTTTGCAACTCTTCTCTTTTCCACATAAAATAAGTGGATCATTTCAGACTGATACAGAGATTGCAGCTGGCGTATCACACTTACAGAAGAAAACCCTCCCTACTCATCCATTTGCACATATTTATGAGTGCACATGTACACAGACTTACATATACGCATACATGAATGTTTGCACACAATTTATGTACGTGTACACAGACACACATATTTACACATTGCACACGAGTACCTATTCCATATTTTCCCTACAAAGCCAGGTGTTCATTCATAATACAAATTCTGTATTGGCACCTAACAGCTTTAACAGGATATTTTTTGAATATTAACTCAAAAGAAAATTAGTCAAGAAATTATTATTTGGAGTATAGAAGGAGGAAAGGAGTAGGTTCGAAAACACACAAGAAAAAAACCCAAGGTATGCAGCCATGAAAATAATCAAGTGGGGATTTTTCAGCAACATAAAGAAGATATGCATAATACCAGAAAATGAAAAAGTACAGAGTTTGCTCTTTGATACAAACCACCACTTATATTCACCTCTAAATGTCAATGAAGTTCCTTGTTCACTTAAAGACCAGAATTTCTGCAAAAACTATTTCTTTCCTCTGGGCTTGGACCTGACCCCCTGCACAGGGGGCAATTTCACTACTCATGACAACTATCATACATTGCAGAGTCACATGATGCTGTAGGAGAAGTCAAAAGAACGATCAGACTAGGCACTGTGATGTATCCCACGTACGTCAGTAGGACTGTTTGGAAAACAGTGACTTAATTTAAAATATCTCTGTAACGAAAAATGAAAAAAACCAATCTTTCAAGTACTCATTGACATTAAAAAATTAGAATACAGAAGGGACCCTGCATACTTTTGTCGCTAGTGGCAAGAGATTCAGGGCTGTTCTGCATGGTCAGGAGCTTGGGCTGTTTGCTCACCCTCCCTCTAGGTTTATTCCTCACAGCCAGAGGGAACAGAGCCTCTCCCTGCTCCTCAAAGAAACTACAAAGCTATTTCAGTTTTGACAAAAGCAAAGTACCAAAATTTTTCAGGTATTTCTATCTATGCATCCCTTCCAGTGCTGCATGAAGGAAGACTTATCTCATTCACTAGATTTTGGACTAGACTTATATATGGAGGAATAAAAGACAAAATCATAATCACATTGAAATCTAAAATACTTGGCCTCTTGGTCCCTGCAAAGACAGGTCCCATCTATCAAAAGCAGCCCAGAACAAACTTGGGCCAGTGGGAATTTTTCAGGCTTGCATCCATGAAGCAGTGAAGAGATTAAACATACTTCAGTGAAGTGGCTAGAAGACCTTCAAAAACTCTGATTTCTCTGGTATTTTCTTAGAAAGTTTCTGTGAGGTGCATCTCTCAGGAATATAAACTAAGGACTACAAACTGTGGGTTCATAAGGCCTCCTCTGAACATTAGCTACAGAAGGCAAAAAAAGGAAATGAGTAATCTTTAAGTGTAAAAACAATGTTATAGTTAATTAAAGAGAAAAAAAATTATCATCCACAAATAACTTTGAAATTTTATTTTACTGTAATGTGAAGTAGACCTTCCTCACAGGAGACCCAGGTTGGCCAATTATAACAAGATCATGAGTGTTTTAACATTTTATCTTCTCATAAATCAGAAAGTTTGGTGTGCTGTCAAACTACTATGAATCACTAAGTTTTCTGGCTGAGAAGAGCTTTCAAGAGCCTCAAACTTATCTCAAATGGGACTATAAATCTGTTCATGCATCATCTGCATAGAAAATTTCCTCACATAAAACAAGTGATCAGAATAACCCCCATTCTGCCATCGCAAACTTGATGCATCTAAAATAAAAAGCAAACATCACCATTGGCAGGCAACTCTAGGAAGCCTTATTTCATGAAAGTTTTGACCCAATGCTTTCCATATTTCTGTGCTCTCTAAAGATTTTACAAAGCTTTTCCCATCATGGGCCATGCAAGGGGCCCTCATCTACTCTAACCAGACGCCTAGTCTCATGAAACTAATAGGAATTCATTATTTTTAAAACTTTGATCCCTTGATCAAATAATCTTAAAACCAATAAAGTCACAAGTTAATTGTGAGAGACAGAAAAAGACATAGTAGCAGATGCAGCAGGATTGATCAACTTTCAGTTAGCTTTCAGTGGGCATTTAGGGAACCAAAGGAAAGCACTGTTTTCATTGAACCAAAACACAAAAAAAGTGAGGGATTACAGCCTGAGCTGACATTGTACACTCAATTCACCAGGTTTGCTTAAGAAGTTTGTGTTTCAAAAAAACCTCCTGATTACAGTCTTGCACTGCAAATAGTAAACAGCTGAGCCCACACAATTACATTTACTCATCCTTTGCCTTTCAGATCAATCACAGAATATTATTTCCCATTCCCACACAACCAGCTGAACTGTACTGCCAGCTTTCTAAAGCATCAGCCACAGATCCAGCAAACTATTAGCAGAAGAGTATCACAGCAAACCTTATGAACCTGTTCATAACATACCCGAGATTCACTCTGCAAAACAAAGATGGGAAAAATCTCAGGATGCACAGCAACAAAATGTTGGGTCTGTCATCAAGGCAAAATAAGACATTTTCCAATTTATGGAAACTGGCTAGATGTCCACAAGTTTCATTGCTGATCTTGTACCTGTCCCTTTACCCTTGCACCTCTACTCCAATCCAACTTCTGCTGCACTTCTTGCACTTGTGTCCAAAGCCTCTGCCTTGTGGGACTTTGGCCACACAGCAGCTGCCAGGCTGAAGCCCCTTTCACCATTTGCCAACAAATGAGAAAAAAGTGACAGCACCCAGGAAATAAAAGTTGATGCAGAAATGTCTCTGTGTGGGCCATGCCTCAAAGGTGACTATAACTAAGTTTCAGACTGATAGAAAACCCACTTTTCATGAGTCTCAACAAATCTAGTTCATGAGGTAGGACCGTAGTCACTACACTCGGTATGGTAATTTTCCTCACTGGGCCTTGCTGCTTCCCTGACTTGTTCTGGTTTGGTATTTTTTAACCACAGTAACTTCAATGTCTCCTTTAAAGGGCAGTGATTTGAAACAACTTGTGCCATGTCCTGCTCATTAACACTCTAAGTTACACAGTGTGCACAGTGAGCTTAATTATGAGGCAGTGCTGAGAAATCAAAATTTTTTAAAAAGCACTAAATGTTAAAAATTAAAATGGTATGTTTAACGGGCAAATTAAATTTAAAAAAATGTGAGTTATTAACTGAAGGAGTCATGCACCCTATAATAGTCACAAAAATAATGGCTCTTTTTTTTATCCATATATTGTTAGCCTTGCATCATCTAATATAGTAAAATAAACAGCAAGAATATAATAACCATTATTAGCTTTTCCTAACAAGAAAAGAGTATCTGCAAAAATAAAATGCACAAACAGTGAAGATAAACGTTAGTGTAATGGAGTACACACTTGGAGCAGACAGCCACTCCTACAAAGAAACTGATCTGTATAAGCATCCATGACATTCTAGCCTCAAAAAAAAAGTCAGACAGGCTTCAAGAGAAAAACAGACCATATAACAAGATGCAAAGGAGACCTGAACAGCATTCCGGGATGAGAGATCCTCATAGACAGAATAGAGGTGACTCTGGGGACCACTCACAGAGGACAGAAGATCTTCTGCTTCTGAAACAGATTTTTGTCTCATTTAGGGTTTTCTTCATGAAAAATGACTGGGTAGTCTTTGTTTTCAGAGCTGACTATCTTGAACTCCCTGATCTGCACAGGAAAAGAATCACTTATTGCTGAATATCTTTACAGGGAGAGTCACAAAACTCATTACAGGAAGAAATACCTCCACCACATCACATCACTGTCTGTAAACCAAAGTTACAAGGTGCTACTCATGTTTTGGGAAGAAAAAAAACAAGTCAAACCAAGAAAACACTGAAATACCTTCAAAAAAAAAAGAAAAAAAAAGAAACCAAAATCCAGTCAGGCCTCCATGCAATAGAAATCCCTTGAGGTCCAATAAGACAATAAAAGTCTCTTTTATGAGAACAGTAGTGGTCAGAACTGTGACAAAATCTCTGAATTGCCTTGGCCATAGAGCTCATTGAGAGATAGACAAAACAACAGTTTGGCTCGTATCAAGACATTACACTATACAGAACAGAGATAAAAAATTCAAGAGCATAATACATACTTGTCTGCTGATATCAATCAGAATCCCAAAAAGGAAATGCACTTGGTTAAAGCACAGTAACTTACCATTTTAAGAAAATGAAAAGAAGTAAAACCATTCCTATAACACCATAGAATAGTGCTATCTGTAAACTCATCAAATAGTAATAACATATTTCAAGGAAATATTACTTTTACTGCCTTCCTCTCTCATAAAACCAATACTGATCTTATTGCTTACTTTCTTAATAAAGAGAAGCCAGTAAACATATCAGAATCATTAAATAGACTTGAGACATGCAATTCTGTCCAAGTTAACCTAAAATTTCTCAGAGAAAAGCATGGAAAGTTTCTGCATCAATACTTTAAGCATTTCTCCTCTCTGTGTGCTCACATTTTATTAAAACACATATGGAAGATAGTGAAAATATTCAGAGTAACAAAATTTCCTTTGTTAATGAATCATTGCAAGCAAAATCCAATCTGTTATTAGCCATCAGGCTCTCAATGGTGTGATGAATGCCTGGGATTTACATGGTACTTTGCATCTTCAGAACACTGTAATTAATTATTTGTGTGCTGAGTGGCATAGTTTTCATACAAGACTCTTTTAATGTCCAACTAGACATTAATTCTAATGGCTGCTTTCCCAAGCTGGCATAATATGGTGAAACTCCAGACATACCAAAATACAGAAAGAAAAGATTCATACTGAAGGCTGCAGGAACAGAAAAAATGCCTTTATGTCTATTGTTTACTTGATAGTTTTGATTAAAACCTTTAAAAGTGCTTAAGGTTTGGGGTTTTTTTAAGTAAGATAAAGCTCCAGAGGGAGCCCATGCACCAAAAAATATATACATAAAGTATCTTCCAGACTAATAGTAAAACTGCATGAAAAAATTTCTAATTGATGCTTCAAGCTTGTCATTATTAGGGATTTATAAATTTCAACTACATGTAGTAATCCTCCAAAAAATTATTACATAGCAAGGCCTATTTTGATTTGTTTAGTGTACATATGCCAACAAATACAAAGCCTCTTCAACGGAAACAATCCCCATTTGATAGCAGAAATAATATAACTTTCCCTGAAATTCAGGGAGAGTTCAGGATAATCCATGATTAGTTATCCATAGAAGACAAGAAACACCCAAAAGGAATGGTATAATTACAGTAAGATCAGAGAATCATTTAGGTTGGAGAAGACATTTTAGATCATCAAATCAAACCGTAAATCATGCATTGCCAAGGCTGCCAGTAAACCATGTCCCGCAGTGCCACATCCACACATATTTTAAATACCTCCAGGAATTGTGACTCAACCACTTCCCTGGGCAGTCTGTTCTAATAATTCTAAGACTTTCCATGAAGACATTTTTCCTCATATCCAATCTAAATGTCCCCTGGTGCAACATGAGGCCATTTCCTCTTGTTGAATTGCTTGTTACATGAGAAGATGGGCCAACCCCCACGTAGCAACGGTCTCCTTTCAGAGAGTTGTAAAGAGCACTGAGATCTCCTCTGAGTTTAGCCTTTTCTCCAGGCTAAACTTTCCCAGCCTCTCCTTAGCCTTGTGCTCCAGAACCTTCTCCAGCTCCTTTGCCCTTCTCTGGACACACTCCAGCACCTCAATGTCTCTCCTGTGGAGAGGGGCCCAGAACCGAGCACAGGATTCAAGGTGCGGCCTCACCAGTGCAGAGTACAGGGGGACAATCACTGCCCTGGTCCTGCTGGCCACACTATTGCTGATACAGGCCAGGACGTCATTGGCCCTCTTGGCCGTCTGGCACACCCTAGCTCATGTTCAGACAGCTGTCAAACAGCACCACCAGGTTCTTTTCCACATGGCAGCTTTCCAGCTGCTCTTCCCCCCCAGCCTGTAGCACTGCATTAGATTGTTATTACCCCTATGCAGAGCCTGGCATTTGGCCATACTGATCCTCATACAATGGGCCTTATCCTATTGATCCAGCCTGTTCAGATTCCTCCACAGAGCTTTCCTGTTCTCCCGCAGATCAGCATCCCTGTCTAACTTGGTCTTGGCTGTGAACTTGCTGAGGGTACAGCTGATCCCCTTGTCCAGATCACGGATAAGAATATTAAACAGAAGTGGCCCAAAAACTGAGCACTAACAAACATCATTTGTGACAGACTCAGTTGGATTTTTTGGTCAAGCAGGACTTAGCTTTTATAAGCCCATATACTGCCTGGCCCTGAGCCCCTGGCTTTGTGATGCCACTCAAGATAAGCTGCTCCATAACCTTCCCCAGAACTGAGATTGGGTTGACAAGCCTGTAGTTCCCTGGGTTCTCCTTCCAGCCCCTCTTGTAGGTAGGCATCACATCTGCTAACTTCTATTCAACTGTGACCTCCCTGGTTAGCCAGGTCTGCTGACAAATAAAGTGTTTTAGTGAGCACTTCCGACTATTCCCTCAGTACCTGTCATTGGATCCCATCCTACCCCACAGACTTGTGTGCGCCCTGTAGCAGGTTACTGATCATTTCCCTTTGGATTATGGGAACTTCATTCTATTCTGTGTCTGCTAGCTCTGGGGACTGGATGTCCAGAAAACAATTGGCCTGGATCTTAAAGACTGCAGGAAAGAAGGCATTAAATGCCTCAGCCTTTGTCACTATGTGTCCCTTACATCCAATAAAGGATGACGATTCTCCCTAGCTCTTCTTTTGCTGCTAATCTAATTATAGAAACATTTCTAATTGTCTTCTACGTCAGTAGCCAGATTAAGCTCTAGTTTGGCTTCGGTCCCTCTAGTTTTCTCCCTGTAAAATTTCACAATTCACTTGTAGTTCTCCTGAGTGGCCTGCCCCTTGTTCCAGAGGTCAGAAACGCTTTTTTTTTTTTAAGTTCCTGACAAAGCTCTCTGTTCAACCAGGAAGGTCTTGCTCCCCTCTGGCTTGTCTTTTGGCACATAGGGGCTTCCTGCTCCTGACTCTTAAAAATTTTCTACCTGGACCCCTTTGCCCTTCAGGACTACCTTCCCAAGGGGACTCTTGTCAACCAGTTTTCTGAGCAGGCCAAAATCTGCCCTCTGGAAGTCAAAGGGTGCAGTTATGCTTATCCCACTTTCTTACTTCTCCAAGAATCAAAATTCTGTCATTTCATGATCACTGTGCCCAATATGGCCTTGTACTACCATCACCCACAAGTCCTTCTCTGCTCACACACAGGTCCAGTGGGGAACCTTCCCTAGCTGCTTCTCCCACCAGCTGTGCCAGGAACCTCCTAGACTGTTTCCTCTCTGCTGTGTTATATTTCCAGCAGACATTTGGAAAGCTGAAGTACCCCATAAGAGCAAGAACCAGTGATAGCGAGATTTTTTCCAGCTGCTTATAGAATATTTCCTCTGTCTCTTCATCCTGGGTGGGCTGTCTGTAACAGCCTCTCACCAGGATATCCTGCGGCCTACCCCCTAATTCTTACCTGAGAACACTCAACCTGCTTTCTCTTTCCTTTTCCTGAGTGAGAATGTTTGCAAAGACTAAGAGGATGATTATGGTAATGCAAATTGATGAAGAGTTGTTTAAGGGGTTATTTTTGGTGGAAGTTTTTTTGTTTGGTTTTGTGGAGGAGATAGGGTTTTTGTTTCTCCCAGATTTAGATTTAATATAAAGCTCTTATCTCATTGCTGTTTTTCTGAAAACTGAATTATGTAACAGTTTATAGTAGAAAAACGAGAAAGAAAAAAGCTGGAGACAATGAAAACTTTTACCAGACTAAAACATACATCAGGGAAATAATCAGGAGGAGAAATGTAGAATTATTGCCTGCAGACCCCAACCTGAGCATTGCTGATCCTACTGAGCTTTCTGGCTCCTCTGCTTAAAATTACCCGCTATTATTTTGATTTGGCTATAAATTGCAAGCCCTGTCTGCAACTGGACTTAAAATCTACGATGCAATAGAATCAGGTTCTCTTCCCATTATTAAATGTTCTTCCAGCCTTAAACACTCCTGTGGACTTCAGTTTTATAAGCATTGCAGGATATCAGCTAGCTGGGGTAAAAGTAATATTTCCCTGAAACAACATGGATTTTTAAATGTTGTTCTTTCAGTGAAGATCAGGAACACAAAAACTTACAGACAAATGGAAATAATTCTATTGCTGTTTTGTTTCCCAGAGCCACTGAGAAAAAGAAAAAGCTACCTGAGTAAAGAATGGAAATATTTGCTATGTTTGACAGAGGAAGCATGATTAAAATGCACTGAAGCTGAAATAACAGCTAAACTCTATCAAGAACAATTCTCATCAACTCACATCACAAGTGCTGCATTTATAATGCAGGTAAAGAGTATATAAAACCCATTTCATTTCAAGGCACATCTTATAACGTGTGGCCATTACCATTAAAAAAATATCCCCCAGAACATCTCACAAGATGAGAGAAGGCAGAATAGCATATCAATGTATCTCCAGTAAACCAGAAGGTATTTAGTCCTGCCAGCAGTGCTCCAACATAACCATCATTTCTCTGCTCATTTGTACAGAAACTCTTACAACATCTGCTCAGAATTTTTTTCCAACAAGATAGTTTTCTATGGGAAGTTAGTGGCTAAAAACAATGAGCTGTTCATGGAACTGTGGCATTTGCATATAATTCCAGGCAAAATTCTTCTTAACCTCCAGCATAACAGGAGTGAGGGTTACTTAGGCTCCCTGGATTTTTGGCTGAACAGCAGAGGGGCTACTCTAAAGTAAGAGTCAGATCTGTAGGCTTGTATGAAAGCATATTCTGCCAGGGGACTGTCTCAGAGGCAGGGATCCCTGTTCCCCAGGTGCCCCAGAGATAGTGAGGAAACTACTCTATGTTCCAAAGGATAAAGCATGATCAGACATCTGAAGCAAGGGACATATCAACCAGGAAAGATTTTGCCATTACTCCAAAATATCAGTCATTGAGAAAAAGAAAAAAGATTAACACAGAAAGACAGGTAACTAAGAAACAAAACATTTTTCAAAGTTAGAATAAATTCTTTAAAATAAGGTCAAACTTTTTTTAAATGTTTAGGGTTCTTTTCCTCCCAGAACCTCTCATTTCAGAAAAAAAAATATATCTCAATGGTTTACTGTGATTTATACTGTAATGCTACATTTTACTGGAGAATTTCCCACTGGATGAGTATTCATCCAGTTAAATTTGTCACAATCCTAATATGCTAGCTTACCTCAGAACTCACTGCATTGTTTTAAAAATTAACATGGCAAAGGTTAATTAACACTGGTTAGGAGGGGGGGAGAGGTACAAGTATCTTACCTTCCATTTCCATACTGCTCTTCGTACTCAACCAGAGAAAGAGGAGAGAAGAAAGTTTCTTACCTTCCATTTCCACAGTGCTTTTTGTACTCAACAAGAGAGAGGAGAGGTGCAAGTTCCTTACTTTCCATTTCTAGAGTGCTCTCCATACTTGACAAAAGAAAGAGGAGAGAAGACGTTCAAATTCCTTACCTTCCATTCCCACATTGCTCTTCGTAGTCAACAAGAGAAAGAAGAGAGGAGCTGTGCAAGTTTCCTACCTTCCATTTCCAAAGTGCTATTTGTACTTGACAAGAGAAAGAGGATCGAGTTCCTTACCGTCTGTTTCCACACTGCTCTTCATACTCAACAAGACAAAGAGGAGATGTACAAGTTCCTTACCTTCCATTTCCACACTGATCTTTGTACTTGACAAGAGGAAGAAGGGACATGCATGTTTCTTACCTTCCATTTCCAGACTGCTCTTCATACTCATCAAGAGAACTGCAAGTTTCTTACCTTCCATTTCCCAGCTGCTCTTCTACTCAAGAATAAAAACAGGGGTAGAGAGACCAGCCAAACCACCCCCTTTTATCACACTTCTTTTTATTACTCACAGCTGTGAGCCATTAAGGGCAAGGCTGTTTCTGGTTTTTGGAAATTGGCACACCTGTGACTTATCAGGAGCAAGGTCACCTGTTAATTAATTAGAGCTCATGGTGCATTTTCTGGGTTTCTTCTGGGTTTCTACTTTTAAACAGTTTCCTAGCTAGGCTATAGAGGAGCTATTTGGTAAAGATTTTTGCAGCCAGAGGGTCAGCACGTGCTGGGTCTCAACTTGTGCCTATCCAACAGGAGATTAGATCAACCAACCCAATACTTCAAGCTTGAAGGGGTGGGTACAAATTGGAGACTTCAAAACCACAGCCTCCAAGCCTGTCATCCCTGCAGCAAAGAATACAGGAGGTAAGTTCAGGCCTCTTGGGATGATTTCAGCTTTCTGTGTTTCAATGCAGCAACTACCACATCATCTGCACACCTCTACTGGTGCTGTGTGAACAACAAAAAAACTTTTTATGAAATGTTCAGTTTAGAATTGCTTAATCTCATAGCAACAGATTGTATTCGTGAGTTTGCATAAAGGAGAGGAAATGCTCTTCAGTTTGATATTCCCTAAATCCATGTCATTCACATGTCTTTATTCACAGTCTACTACTTCTCATTTTATTTTTTTTGGCCTACACTAGTATCAATAAAAACCCTGGCCTTCATTTATCTCTCTTCCATTCTTCCAAATGCCAGAAAATATTTCTTAGACAAAAAAAACCCTGTTTCTTGCTCTTTTTTAATTTCTCATGATTTTTGAACACCTGCTCTTTATGTCATACTGCAAAACACTAGGCAATTAAAAACTTACAGAACCAGGGAAGAAACAAAGCTTGTCGGTGTACAGGGAATTATACAATAGACAGTAATAGCTACACTTGCAGCCATGAGTAAATTGTTAATTTATGTGTGTATTCAGTGCTAAACTACAAAAGCCAAAAATTACTGGGATTTTTATGTTTAGACTTTAAACTATAAAGTGAAAAAATTCAAAAGTGAAGTACCCATGGCAACCTTAATTTTATTCATCTTGCCCTGTGATGCAGCTCTTGTTCAGTGATTTCACATTCCTGAGTAAACCTGCATCTCTCAGATGATGTAAAGCAAGGCTAAAGAATTCTTAAAATTAATAAAGTCCTTCAGCATACTTGTAAGTGTGCTAGAGGCATTCAAATGCACGTTTTGAAAAAAAAATAGCTACATTAATTTTTGAAAGGAAACAAATGCAAACTGTATTTTCAGCTCATCACTTTTACTCTTATCATATACTTTTTCACATTTTTCTCAGTCTCTCACTACAAGAAATAAATAACATGTTACTCATTTTACCTTCTAGTGTTTAGTCTCTGCTTCTTTGCTTATGGTCCAATGAGAGATGAAAAATGACATTTACCACGATTGTTTGGGGGGGTAGCTTTCCTTATTTTTCCTCACTGGAATGTTTTTATGATTATTTTCATAGAGAAGTGTAATTTTGTACGACAATGTTTAAGTAGAATCATCCCGTAAAATTTCCAGGCAGTTTAGCATGTGTTTTTAGCATAGCACTCGAATAATAGGATGCTTAATACACTCATGCTGTCCATCCAGTAAATGTATAAATTACCAGGTCCTCCCTCATCTTCAGAGCTCAATGTCTAATTTCATCCAAATTTAAAAGACAAGGACATAAGCATCTAATATAATTGAGCTCCTACAAGTTTAATGGAAAAATGAACAGGCTAGAAGAAGACAGACATGAATTAATGTGGCAAGTGGCATCCCAGAAGGAGGACAAGTGGAGCTGAGCCGTCTCCCATTCTGTGTCACAACAACGAGGTGGCATTAGCCCACTGGATATGCAAAGCTGTAGGTTAGCTGTAGGTTGTTGCAGCAGTGGGGAAAGGAATTACAAATCATTGAGTATTTTCTCAGTGGGATCGTACTTTAATGCTCCTGACAAGGTTTACCAGCCAGATCTCAACATTATTTTCTCCAAGAAATGCACTGCTTATGTGGAATGAATGCTGTGGCCTGCAAACTTCCCACCTAAAGGGTGTTGAAAGGATTCAAGTAGTCTTGTAAATAAGGGAAGAATTAGACTTTTTAAAGTAGCCAGTTAATGAACTTTGAAAAGGGGCTGCAGAGGGTCTGGTTGAGGAGCTGATGCAGCATTCAGCCTGGCTGACACTGGTGTCAGTGGGAGGAGAACCACTGCAGAGAGCACTTTCTGCACCCAGTGAACAAAGAGTTAGCCAAAGGAAGCATACTATCCTTAGTAGAGACTCATTTCTTTACACCATGGAGGTGATGCAGCTGCCTCTGATGAATACAGTGGAGACCAGCAATGGGGCTTGGTGAGCTACACAGCGCACTGGCAAGTTTCTTGCCTCTGTGCACATTGCCTCAATCCAGAAGGTACCAGAGCTCCAAACCTCTGAGGGTACCAGCCATCTCTTACAGGCAGCCAGCCTAGTTCTAGCACCCTTCAGATCATCCCTTGATACTTCATGCTGTCACAGCTAAAAACCTAGTAGTTTCTGAATCAACAAGACCCATCTATTTTGCTTCAAGCCCAGGAAAAAAAAAAAAAAATTAGAAGAACCTGCTCAAAATCACTCAGAGAATTTCTGGAATCACAGCATACTTCTTCTAGCTACTCAGCACAGGCAACACACAAGCATTAATATGAGATCCTTACTTAAAGTCAAGGAGAACCATAATCAAATCCCATTCACTCTCTTACCCTTTCTCAAAAGCAAAAAAATCATATCTCCACAAAAACAACAAAAAAGGGCATTATCTTATTTTTTGTATTGGATGTGAACAGGATACTATTTTCTCTCCCCTTACTGAAATGTAAAATAATACATTATTAACTTTGCTAGCAATAAAATATACTGATGGTAAATAAAATACTATTCATTGCAACTTTGGCTACAGTCCAGGAACTGCAGCTGAATAGGATTTCTTGGCTACCTGATGCTCCACAAGACTAAATACCAGTTTGGGGGTCTATGACAGCATTGCTGCTCAAGCAGCACTTAGGTGGACTGGTTCCTTCAGACAAAAATACCTGAAACTGAAATGTTTCTGGCTGAGATCTTGTGCAAGTAAAGAAATTTAAATTCTTCGCAGTGTATAGACAGATCTCACCTGAATTTATATTCTGCCACTTCTGCACGCTACAGTTTAAGCTGAATGTTCTGTTGGTGCTGCAGGATGCTACGACTAAACCTTATATATCAGACAGTGAATGCACATGGAGTGCACAAAGAGAAATGTGTCACCCTTATCTCAGGGCCATTTAGTGATTTTGAGTTTGTATGTAGTCATGGTATCTTCTAAGAGATCTACCAGTAGAAAGTAATGCAAAGTAAATTCTAAATTCTGTGTACTCAGCCGCATTTCTCTTTCACTAACAACTGCATGGGGCCAGAAATGCCTTCCCCATCCCTCACAGAGCTCTGGCTGATGCATTCGGAACAGCTGTTTCCTCACTTCAAGCATTAGAGTTTGACTCCAGTGGTTTTACATGAAGGTGACAAACAGGCTCAGAACTGTAAGCCTTCCATGGAGTTCCCATGGGATATATCACTAGAGAAATCAGTGTCTGGGGACATGGTTCTGGATAGCAACACAAGAAGCACAGAAACGCTGTTCAGTGTGTGAAGGGAAGCATCTGCCCAAATTCTTTCAACTGGGCGGTTTGCTGGGAGAGTGTGAGGCAGAGTGTGAAAGGCAGCAACAAGGAGAAATGCAATGAGTCAAAACCAGGATAGGAGGCAAAGTGTTTAGCTAAACAGCATTTCAGAGTCAAACACTCACTTCCCTTTGTGTTTTCCTCATCCACACTCAGACGTTGTCCATAGCTACACATTGTCTCAGGAAGGGGAAAGTGAGAGCTCTCTCGACGAGCAATAAAACATGATTAACCCACAAAAGACACAGCCTGTGATTCTCCATCAAATGTCTTCTCAGTTCTGATTATTAGAAGGTTTATCAGATTCACCTCTCAGAGGAACAGCCGCATGCCCATAAGCAGCAGTCGCAGTCCCCTGAGATGTTTTTATTCCCACTTGGAACCGAAGATGCCCTGACAGCAACGTTCTCCCAAAGCAGCGCGAGAGAGGGAAGCTCATGCATCTTCTCCCCATACCATATAGCTGTCCCATGAAGCACAGCCTCAGCAGTGAGTGTGGCTGTGGCCCGTGTCCCCAAGGCACCAACAGGGGAAGCGTTGCGTGCCAAGAGCGATGTCCTGCAGGCGAGGCAGCGCTGAAGGGGGCCGCCGTGATTAAACCAGGTTGTTCTGCTCACAAGTCCTCTGTGCACGCTCTTGGTTATGGCTGTTAGAGCTGCAGCAGGGTGACATGAATTGCCTTTTATCTAATTGGAAAACACCCACAGAGTTTAGAAGTACTCATTTAGACAGGCAAATCAATAAAGGAAATGGTAAGCATGAGAATACAGTGCAACTATAGAGCCTGTGTGGGTCCTGTATCTTTTGCTTAATAAAGATTAACTCTTGCCAGTTTGCTGCAATACCCAGACCTCAACAACAGCAGAACTGGTGGATTCTACCCTATAATGGCAAGGAGTAGTTTGCCCTTATGCATACATCTCAAGGCAAGAGAATAAGCCCTTTGTTAATGACGCTAGAAAATCTAAAGACATTGCAGAGAAGGCAGAAGAGAAGAAAAACTTCCCTTAATTGTAACAGTTCTGAAGCTGGAAATCAGATTTCTATTAAAAGGGGGGAAAAAAATCAAACCCTGGTTTGTAAAACAACAAAAGCAGCAGCTGTATATCTATAGAGGTCTGCTGCTATAAGGCAAATTGTAATGAAGGAAACGAGCAGAAAAGTGAGTCCAGCTTCTGAACTTTCAGCTTTTCTTGTTGTTTTACTTCCACACTCATCAGTGACTGTGCAAATACCCACCCATAGAGTCACTCAAAAAAAAAAAAAATCAGGACTATTAAGAACAATTATTTAGTTGTTAAATACCCCTACATGTTTCAAGAAAAATAAAGAACAAAAACAGCAGAAGCCCACAATTCTTACAGCTGCTTGGTTCAGGACTAGTTTTGTTTTTCTTATTTATCTGTGACATTCCTTCCCCCAAATCTCCAATCACATTCACAACAGGCTTATACTGAGTAGCTTCAGGCAGCTGAGAAAATAAAAATCCTGTTTAGCAATGTAAGTATCTCTCCTCTCACTGTTGCTAATAGGAGTTCTCTGCATAAATCACAGCATGCACCAAAGGAAGAACAGTTCTTGAAGCCCACAACTATCTTCACCCACTGCTTGATTCTCTTCTCATTTACACTAACATATTGGCCTCAGGGGGAGCTCTTTTGACATGTCTCAGTGTAAGCCAGAGGAAAAGCAGGCCACTGGAATGAGAATAGAGAATTTGGCATCTTAGCCTGCTTACAAAGGTCAGAAGGAATGTTCAGAGTAATACAGGTTGACTCATAATGGCTCCACAGAAACCAAAGGCATGGGATAGGTTAAGGCTCATGTTCTGAATTCAGCCATCCTTCCCTCACCATCAGGGGCTGGCCCTTCCACACATACTTTACAGAAGTACAGACAACCCAGCATTTCCTTGCTGGGGTGACAGCTGTTTTAGAAAAAGGTGTTGGAGGAAGTTGACAGGGCTGACAACTGCCCCATGTTCAGGAAGTCTCTCTATCCTCTCCCTATGAACCACTCACTGCATGACTGAAGGTGAATCTGCCAAGCAACCTCTCACAGCCATTGCTATTAGGATTAGGAAGCTCTCCTCTGTTTCAAGAAAATAAATTACCACCAGAATTTTAGGTAAATTCTTTTATATATAGCAGCTGCAGTTCTTTAGTTCGTGTTTCCTTTCAAACTAACATTTTATTGATCAACATAAATGAGTAAAAACCAAACAGATCCTGAAAAAAAAAGTACTTTCACATGCAGTTATGTTCAGCTAGAAAAGGAAATGCATAATAAAATAAATGGATTTTTTATTAGTTCCTTTTCCTCTTATTGACAAAGTTTATTTTAATAAGGATTTCATCTCCTCTTGCTTGATGCCACACTAAAGTCATGATCCCATACTTTGGACATCAGTCTGTTGCCATGGAAATCATCATAATATCACCAAAAAAACCAGTATTATGACTTCACTGCAGGATCAAGGAGAGAGAAAAAGATAGGCTGTATGGGATCAAGTCCTTAAGCAGCAATAGCCTTAGTTATTAACACAAAGAAAGAGAAAAATTCTGAAAAATACATCAGAGGCAAATTCACATATGTTTTGCAAAGTTCAAAGAATATTATCCCTAGAAGGCAAATGCCTTTTGAAACAGTAATTTCAAAGAGATCCTAAGTGCCTTGTTTCTGTCCTTCCAATCTGTAATCCCACTCACCATCTGAAAAATGCCCTTTCTGTGAATAAATTCTGGTCATTTTTCATTTCATCCCTTCCCAATGCCCACTCAGGACCTCCTTGCCAAGTTTGCAGTCCCATTTCTGTAGTGAAAGGGGTGATACTTAATTCAAATGAACTTTTTCAATTGAACACAGTTATTTAGTTTAGGTGGTTTGGGTGGTGGGATGAGGTGACATGTGCCAAATCCAAACCCAAAATGGAATTCATGTGTGGCTAGCATGACATGAAGACCTGGTAAACTCTCTCTAAGCCTAAAAGCAAATACTTTCAGACACTCAGTATCCCCAAGATTGCATTTTGCCTCTGAAGAGGTAAAGTGAACTCTCCTGTTCATTTTCAACCTCTGCTATAGCACTTCCCTGTGCTGGTTAAGAACAAGACAGGCTTTAATGATCCAGCCATAGAAGGCTTTCTGAAGAGATGGCCAGGCCAGTTTCAACAGTTACACACAAATTCAAAGGTGTGAATTTTGAGCCCTTTGCCTGTACAAACAGTTAAACCTGAAGGTTCATCCAGGACTCTCCATACCCCAGTAAGGCTGTGTGAATTAATTAAAACTTGTCTTGGGTTCATTCAGTGGGTTTCCCGAGATTCAGGTGGTTTAAAGTCCTTTGCCCTCTGGAAAGCCCCAAGCCAGATGCAGAAACAACACGGAGTCCTCAGATGTTCTTTTTCACGGTTTCTCATGTTGTTTATTATTTCTTATCTTTTCTTTCTGCTCTGAGCCCGGCCAAGGTCTTCACAGCACGGGCATCAGGCGAGGACTCCCCCCCGTATGGGGACTCATCATCTTATACACAGATTATTGCTTATCTATTATTTACAATTTCACTCCAATATCTACTAACTATACTAAACAGGTCACTTCTACACTGACCCAATCCCTC
>VZUI01097256.1:0-16831 GCA_013401135.1 Cettia cetti
GAGAAGGATTTGTTTTGTGTCTGTGCTGTGTGCAGAGCTGGGTGACCCTGGCTGTGAGCTCAGAGCTGCTCCCTGGGTGTATTCCAGAGCCTGGAACACAGGGAAATAAATCTGAAGGCATCACCAGGATCATTAAGGTTGGAACGAACCTCCAAGATCATCAGTCCAACCTTTTATTGAACACCCCCACGTCCACTGAACCATGCAATGAATGGCCACATTTATTCATTTTTTGAACACCCACCTTGTGTCAAGTTAATCCACGGGCAATTTATCTCCAGAATTCCCTCCCAGCCGAGGCCTGACTGATGGGAAGGGTCCAAGCTTGTGGCAGCTCCCAGCAGAGGTCAGATGTGGGAGGAAGGAAACCTGGATTTGCTACGTCTGCTGGAGGAGCAGCTCCATTCCTCTGAAAGAGAATTTTAATCTCCAAACCATGGGAAAGTTTTTGTTGGATGTCTGTCAGTCTCTTGTCCAACCAGCTCATTCCTTTGGAGGAATGATGGAAAAACTTGAACAAAATCTGTTCGATCCTGAAAATGCCCAAGGGGAGGGATTTTGCTGCCATGGAATTCTAGGAAGGACACTCAGGAAGGACAAAAAAACCTGTCCCAAAGATGGGAACAAGAGCAGCAAACAAAAAACCTGTCCCAAATTTGGGAACAACAGCTTCGGTTTTGGGATGAGAACTTCCAAGTGGCAACAGTGAGGAAAAAACCCAACCCTAAAAGCAGATTAGCGTTGAACGAATGTCAAATAAAATACTTCCGGTCAGCTCAGTGGATCCAAGTGAAACAATCCCGTTTCAAGGAATGCTGAAATATTTCTTTTTTTTCACAAAAAAAAAAAAAAAAAAAAAAAAAAAAAAAAAAGGAAAACATTTTGACAGATGCATTTCCATTTAGTGAAAGAAGGAAGAATTAATCTTCTCATCCTAATTTGTAATGAAAGCAGATGGAGCAATCCACTCCCCCCTGCCCCAGAATCCAAAATCCTGAAGTTCATTGTAAGGAATGAGGGAAGTAGATGCGTAAAGTAGGTCATAACAGATCTTCTGGGATCTGGGAATCTGGAATTCTATTCCACATTTAAATATGCACACAGTGGCACAGAAAAAACCATCTTAGTCCCTAAAATTCTGGGAAGGAATTGGATGGATTCCATTGATTAAAAAAAAATCCCAGCAACTAAATCAAACCCACTCTCTCTTTCCCAAAGATAGCAATTTTAAATTATGGCAAAACCAGATGAAAATTCTCTTTTAAAAATCAAATATCCATCCATGGATTGTTCTGCCTTTACTCTGCTGGAATTCCTTGGTGCTTCCTTGGAGTAAAAACCTTCATCAGTCTGATTCCTGTCGCACTTGCAAGGTTCTGGATGTGTTATTTCCTGGTGTTGATGTTTCCTGCCATTGTTTGCTGGTTTTTGTCCCTTTGGAGCAGAACAAACCTAAAATTCTGTCCTAAAATTCCCTTGGATCTGTGGAAATCTAGGGAGGATTTATGAGAAAATTGATCTGCATGAGGCAGAGCCGTCTTTCAACAGCAATTAAATTCCTTGGTGGATGGACAGAACTCCTGGGCCTCTCCTGAGGAAGTGGGGAGTTGCTCAAATGGGATTTGTCCCATTATGTTCAAATTCACTCTGAAATGAGAACTTACAGGGCAACAATCGCTCAGAAAAAGTTGAAATCTGAGTGTGGAGCCACCTCTTAATTTCCTTCCTCATCAGGAGTTGTAAAAAAGTGCCTCAAGCCAGGTTTGAGGGACAAACCAGAGCATCCTCTGGCTGAAAATGCTTGGTTTTACCCCTTGGTGTGGCCAGAATGCTTTGGCCAGACTAAGCTGAGGGCTGTGTGGGGAAAAAAATGGACAAATAAATTGATTATTGATCTTCCCCAATCTAAGGAGCCTCCTGGAGAAGGAGAGGGGGCTGGAGCACCTCTCCCATGAGGAAAGGCTGAGGGAGCTGGGATTGCTCAGCCTGGAGAAGGAGCTGGGGACTCTTTGTTGCAGCCTTTCAATACCTTCAGGAAAATGGGGACAGATTTTTAACCAGGGCCTGCTGTGACAGGACAAAATATAGAACAGGAAAAGGTCATGGAGATTCCTTTGGGAAAATTTATTTCCTATTAAGATTTCTGCTGTTTTTCAAGACCATTTTTACACACAGGTTAAAGTGGTTTTTTTTCAGGCTGTGTTGTTTCATAAAAATAGGTTTTCTCTTCAAAATAATATCTTCCCCACAAACGCTTTCTTTGTTATTCTCCTGTGAATCTTTTACTGTTATTTTCCCTTCTTAACTTTAGAGATGAAATAACCCCAAACTGACATCCTCCATCAAAAAAACTCCAGTCCTTTAAAGGAGCAGAGAAAATGAAATCCATTAAAATACTGATAAAATATAATGTAAATATTGTGATGGTTTCTAACTAAGGGAGGGTTGACTTGGATCAGATAAAACGAAGATTATTTTGTGATAACAGTGGGGAAACACTGGCACAGGAAATCTTCCAGGCCTGGTTGGACAGGGCTTGGAGCGACCTGATCCAGCTGAAGATGCTCGCTGCAGGAATGAGGCAGCCACAGCTCCTCTGTGCCAGGGCATCACCACCCTCACAGGGAGAAATTCCCACCTAAAATCCAGTCCAAGCCATTCCCTGTCACTACAGGACACAAAATGGAGGACATGCACACCGTGAAATCATCAGGGCAAAAGGAGGGAGTTTTTCTTGACCTCGGTTTATACAGATTTTGGACAATGACCAGGGATTGGAGGATGAAGGTTGTCACCTCTCCAACCACACTGGTCAAACTAGAAGCTCATCAAATTTCTCCTCCCCAAGAGAGGAATGCCAACAAGAAGAGACGGTTCCAATGATAATACATTGTTTACATGAAAATCTGTGAGAAACTCCACTAAAAAGATATCAGAATGCTAAAAAGACCAGGGTGACAACTCCCCTTGTGCTGTCACTCCAGTTCCAGCCTCTCTCCAGCTTTCCTGCAGCCCCTTTAGGTCCTGGAAGCTGCTCAGAGGTCTCCACACACAATTTACTCCCAGTGCAATTGGTGACATGATGGCAGATGTTCCTGCTGCCACCATCCAACACTACAGAACAGAGCCACCACCAGTTTTCCTTTATTGCCTCCTGGGCACGGAATTGTCAGGAATTTGAAGGATTGTGTTGCATGAATTTGTCTGACCATTCAGAGTCCTTCCACAAACAACTTCAAACACCTGAGAGATTTGGCAAATTAAATTAAAGCAGACCACGGATCGCCACTTGTTACACTTCTTGTTTGAAGGATGGAGTTTTGCACCTTGGCCAAAGGAGCTTGGCAAAATAAGTTTATATGCATTGATTTTTATAGTGATATTGTTAGTGCCTTGTGTACTTCATTGTGCACAGCAAACAAGGCCATCAAGAAAGTCTTTTCGGTTCAAGGGAGAGGGGGAAATGCAGGAAATGGATTTGTAGGGAATTCTCAAAGCCTGACAGAAAGCTCACATAATTTTGTGCATCTGTGCAAACTCTGAGATAAAAATGCTTAGAAAGGCCATGGGATAGGACAGACATTGAGAGAAATGGAACTGGAAACAAGTTTCAAGGGATGGCCTTGCAAATAAGGCTGGGTACTTTGGAGAAATAGAACTGTGAAAGGTGCAGTGTAGTAGGACCCACAAAGGGTAATTTTAGATGATTGGCTTTAAGGCATTGCCAGCATTGTGTGGCAAAAGCTGATAGGCCAAGAAATGCTTATAATGGATTGTAATTAGGAAATAATTTGGCTTCTGATTGTGATGGCGTGAATTGTAACATCTGTACTGTCTCACCCTTCACATGAGACTGAAAATGGAATAAAAGTTTGAAAAACACCTCTCAGTTGCCCCACTTCTGGGTCAGAAAAGGACACAATCCAACACATGGCCTCCTCTGGACTTGCTCCGACAATTCCACGTCCTTTTCATGTCGCAGGCACCAGTACTGTCCACAATATCCCAGGATTTGGCTGGGCAGGGACAAAGGGGACCTCACAAAGAGAGAACCCCGCGTGTCCCCTGTTCCAGCAGAGCCCTGTGTGATTCCTGTGATTCCTGAGGGTCACCAGGCCTCATTCCCGGCCCTTCCAAGAAAAAGGGATAAGCAGAAGGCACAAGACATTTGCTGGGAAAAGAAGGAGAAGGCTTCCCCTGGGCTGTCCTGCTTGAGGAATGACGTTTCTGTCCGGAGATATTCACTAGGAGGGGCCTGAGATACCAATCCAATAAATTTAATTAATTACACTCTGAAAGAACTCGCCCACAGGCAGAGCTGTAAAACAAAGCCTACGCACACTCACATAGAAGCTTCATTTCTTATTTTCCAGGATAAAGAGTCACTCATGGAGCCGTGCTTCCAGAAGGAAGAGCCAAAAAGGCCTGGAAAGCAGATTTATCTTGTGTTACCACGGTGGCTTGGCCTGTCTGGAGGAAGCTGAGTCCCCCATCAGCACAGGGGATGACTGCAGGAATGTGGCCTCCCTGTGTGCTGCTCCGACTGTTTTCCAAAGCCACTGGCAGTGGGAAAACTGAAGGGAAATTATTCCAGTCCCGTGGTGCAGCTCAGATCAGCTCCAGCAGGTACAGCCTGGATGTGGGAATGCTGCACCGGGGCTTTGCCTCCATCCAGCTCCTCTGGATCTGCCCACAATTCCTGACAAATCATTTTGGAGCTCCGGACAGGTCATTTTGGGCTCTTCAGGCCACTTGCAGAGCTCTGGAGAGGTGAGATGTTCTTATCTCTGTCTTATCACCTACCTGGTTGGATGGGCATCCACACAGCTGTGGAACACAGAGCAAAACATCTGGGCTGGTCCCACTCATCCATGGCTCTCTTTTCAGAAACTGCTTTAATTTTATGAAATAAAAAAGCAAAATAATCTGATTTTTGAATGAATTTTGGCTTTTGAGAAGCGCAATCTCTTCTTCAGAGCTGACAAAGCTCTTTCTAGTTAAAAGGGGAAATGTTTTCCTGCGAGTGTCTTCTCCGAAGCCTCTAATTTGATTTTAATTTTGAACAGAAACAAAAACAAGTTCAGGGGCTGTTGTGGGTCTGGTCATGTGAGAATTGATGACAACGAGGTGCTTGAATTCAGCATTAAATGAGGGTAGGGTGAAGTGGATTGGCTCCAAGCAAAATCCATTAGCACTGTAACCTGCTTGGGATGGTGGCCAGCAGGATTCTGCCTGGAATTCTCCAAGAAAACCCAAAGCACGGAGGGATCACAGTCCCTGGATCACAGTCCCTGGGCTTCTGACAAGAAATAGCTTTGGGGGAAATCCTAAAATGCACTTGGTTTAATATAAAGCTGGCTCTGTTCCATTTGGAACAGGAAAAAAATCCCAAGTACGTGGGTGAGTGCTCCATGTGCTGCTCAAAGCCCTGGTATTCAAGGATACTCTGGAAAAAGATTGATCACAAACAAACAGGCAGAGCCAAGCAATCCTTGTTAAGAGACAGGAGGAAAGGAAAAATCAGAATTGTTATTGCTGGCAGGAGATTTAATCAGTCCTGAGTGATGGAGCAGATGAAGTTGGGTTTCCTAGAGCACAAGATCTCTCTCAAGGTTAAATTCTGGTGTTTGGATTAAAGGAAATCTGAAATTAGGGATTTTGTATGATCTCTGGCCCCTTAATATGGGCAAATCCAAGTTTTATTTTGGTGCAAGACTCACAGATTCTCTTTCCCAATCACACTTTTCCTTCATAAATGTAGAAACCTGGAAGGCAAACTGTTAAACTTGACACTAGTGGAACAAAGGATTCAAAAATATTGCAAGAATAAGAAGAATAATTCATAATCATTGCAGACTGCATGGACATGGCACAATCCATACAAATTCCTCAAGATTCCCAAGATAACATTTCTGTAATTATGAAATTCTGTAGTTCCAACTTTATGCCATTCACTCTTCCTTGCACAGGGAATTTTGATTCCAAAAACTCTTCCTTGCACAGGAGATTTTGTTTCCAAAACTCTTGCTTGCACAGGGAATTTTTATTCCCAAACTTTTCCTTGCAAAGAGAATTTTAATTCCAAAACTCTTCCTTGCTCAGGGAATTTTGACTCCAAATCCCTTCCTTGCACAGGGGATTTTTTCCCAAATCCCTTCCTTGCACAGGGGAATTTTAATTCCAAAACTCTTCCTTGCACAGGGAATTTTAATTCCAAAATTTTTCATTGCACAGGGAACTTTAATTCCAAAACTCTTCATTGCACAGGAGATTTTGATTCCAAAACTCTTCCTTGCACAGGAGATATTGTTTCCAAAACTCTTGCTTGCACAGGGGAATTTTAATTCCCAAACTCTTCCTTTCACAGGGAATTTTTATTCCCAAACTTTTCCTTGCCCACCTGGCAACAAGAAGCCAAACCATCCAAGCTCCATGGGACTGGAGCAGCCTGATGCTCCCCCAGGAGATTCCTTCCAGGGATTTTTGGCAGGTGTAATTTTACCAGGCAATTCCAGGAGCGCTCAGGCTGAACCAGCTGGAAATTGGCACGGAGATAATTCCTTCATCCTAAAATTCCTCCAAAATTCACCTGCTGTGGTCACAGTAGCAGCACTCAGGAGTCTCCTGGGGGCTCCTCAGCGCTTCCTTCAAGGAGGACAAATCCCACTGTAAACCATTCCCATCCTTTTACAGACAGACATCATCAAAACTTCTCCATCCCCTGCAGAGGAGCTGTGGAGCAGGTGGAAGCTCTTCATCTGGAATAACAATCCCAGGACAGCACAGGAATGTTTTCCACAAGCAGATTTCCCACTCGTTTGACGTGGGATTTGACAGCTGATTTTTGCAGGGCCATTTCCCCCGTAAAGCACCTCCATGCTCTGAAAGGTTTCATATTCCAGATGTGACTCCAGGTTCTCAGACCCAGACCAGGCTGTGGTGCTGAGAAACATCTGCACAAGGAGTTTTGGCGAGGAGAGAGTGCTTCCAGCTCCAGGATTAATGTTTTATCCTGTCTTATCCTCTGCTCTGCCTCTTGCATGTTAATAACCATTTTAATGTGCCTTTCTGGTGGAATAACTGGGCCATTAAGGGATGAAAGGATTTAAAGTTATTATCATTAGCCTGGAACTCTGGCAGGAAGGAAAGATGAGACTTTCTTTGACTGTATTTTGGAAGAGATTGAAATTTCAGAGTGTTCCTGGGAGTTCCTGCCGTGGAGATTCCCCGTCCTGTCTGGATTTTGGTGCTTCTGTGCCGGATCAAATATTCCTTAGGCCTCTCATCAGGCAGTTATGGGATAAACAGAGGCTGGCACTGATGGCCAGGCTGAAGCTACACCCAGAATATTCCCCAGAGGATGCAAAAAAATCTCAAACAGCTCTTCAAGCTGGTCATGAAGTAGCCACGGTTTGGTCACCTCGAGGTTTGATTGCAGGGCAAAAATGCGAATGGACATTCCAGCAAATTCTGGGATCCCTCCCATGGTTTTGCACATCTGTCAGATCATTTGGGAAGTTTTTTCCATCGATATTTCCCTGCACAGGTAAAATTTGCAGTTGTGTTAAATTGTAGTTGCTTCCTGCTTGAATGAAGGCACAAGAAAACAAATCGCATCCAAATATTTGGGAATGGTCTGCCTGTTCACAAGCCATTCCTGCTTTCTTCTGCAGGTGTGCTGAGGGAGCAGATTTTAAGGAACACTCCAGAGCTTGTGGATTTCAAGAGGAGGAAAAAGACAGAGGAATTCTCTGTGCTGGTGCCCCACCACTCTGGCTTATGGATCTCTCCAGGTTTCCACATGGACTAAACCTCCCTCATCCTTTGGTGAGCCTAAAAATATTAGTGAGGCTTTTGCTGTTTATTCCTTGACTTTTCCAGCTCAGAACCCATCACAGGTTGACAATCCCAGCTTTGGAAAGGTTCAAAGAGTCTTGTTGATTTTGATCCAAAGCTTTTTGACCTCCATCTCTGGCACAGTGAGGGCTTTGGATCGACAACTCTGCAGCTTCATCATTCCACATCCCAGCTCTCCTTCTTATCTCCTCTTTGTTCTTCCCTCTTCCCACCCTGGCAGATGTTTTCCAGGATTTTGCTTCCCCTGGGAGCCAGAGCCAAGCTCTGCTGGTCCTGCACTGATTAATTCCAGAGGGAGTGGCACCAGAGGAGGAGGAGGAAGAGGAGGAGGAGGAGGAGGAGGAAGCTCCTTCCTGCCCCTGCTCTCGCTTCCCCTGGGTTACCAACCCCACAAATAACAAAAGAGGGAAGGAACCAGGCAGGCCCTAAAGCAGGTAGAGGGAGACTCAGCTTTATCCATGCCAGATTATCCCAATGAAATGAAGGATGTGCTGTTTTCGGGGTGGGCGTCTCCTTGGAGTGCCTCGTTACTCTTTCTGCTCATTAATCCCCTAATTAGAGCTTATTTCCCACTGATTTTCCATCTCAGCTCCTCGTGCTCTGCTTCTGGGTGGGATTTCTTTGCCTGATCCCCAGGATCTGAGCTCCAGCCGAGCAAGACCTCCTCCACATCTTCTGGGAGCATTAAAAGTGCTGTAAAACAATACTGGAGACACCAATAAAACCATGGATACATTACTCCAGCCATGTATTTATTACTCAGGCTATTACAATAACTTTCCAGCAGTATTTAATATCTTATTTCTTATCCACCTCCCCTCCACCCAAGACTGAGCAGTTTTCTTGAAGGGAATTTTTAAAATCAAATTTAAATCTGCTATTTCAGCAAAATAACTACTTTTTTGTTGTTGTTGTTTTTAATTTTAATTCTTCCTTGTTTTTCACTTCAATTTTCACAGAGAAACTCTTCTAGGCACCGCTTGCCTCTGGCTGGTCACTTGATAGGGAACCTGGAAAAATTGCAAAATAAAAGCTTGATCTTTGAAAAAAATTGATGCTTTATTTAATGAAGGATCTGACTTCATTTATCTCAATAGATTTGAGTTTTGTTTGCACATTTTTTTAGAATTTTAACAGGGGAATCCCCACCTATCTGATCCAGTGGCCTGGATTTATTCTTCCTTCAGGAGAACCATGATCTGCTTTTCCTTTTGTTAAAGATCCGAGATTTTCCCTCAGTCTGGGAAAGAAATTAATGGAACCATCACTCCTGATCTCAATTTATCCTCCACAATCTCCTGGGGCTTTCCAACATTCCAGGATAAGGAAGGATCCCAGCAGCAGTGTGGGCTTCAACACAGGCCCTCTCTCATCTCTGAGTCACAAAGCCAAAATATCAAAGGAATACCAAGGAAATTTGGGATAAAATACTGATTTTGGTTCATGTTCAAAACCTGAGACTCCACAGGACCAAGAAAATCCTCTGCTGATCCAGGTGCTTCCAGCCCAGGAGGATTTAACCCAGCTCAACAGACCAGGATTAAATCCCATATCCAGGGAAAAACTCATTTCTCTAGACCAGGATTAAATCCCATAATTCATTCACAAACTCATTTCTACAGTCCAGGATTAAATCCCATATCCAGTCACAAACTCATTTCTCTAGACCAGGATTAAATCCCATAATTCATTCACAAACTCATTTCTACACTCCAGGATTAAATCCCATAATCCAGTCACAAACTCATTTCTCTAGACCAGGATTAAATCCCATCTCCAGTCACTGTTTATATCTGGTTGATGTTAAGCAGGACCTGTCATTTAAATTCTGTGATAAAAAATTCCCCTTTTTTTTTCACTTAAAAAGGAAGTTAAATGAATTTCTGTGAGTTATTTTTAGGAGATGTTAATGATTTGTGTCAGGGTTTGGAAAAGCTTTGAAATAGAATCGTGGAATGGGTTTGGTTGGAAGGGATTTTATGGAACATCCTGTCCCATGGGCAGGGACAGCTCCCACTATCCCAGCCTGCTCCAAGCCCCATCCAACCTGGCCTTGGGCACTTCCAGGGATCCAGGGGCAGCCACAGCTTCTCTGGACAACGTTTTAAAACGTGCATTTAAACCTTTTATAAAACAGATTTAACATTTTCATTTTTTAATTTAATTATTTCCCTCTTCTATTACATGCAGGTAAAAAAAAAAGGACAAAAATTTAAAAATACCCCCAACTTCACACCAAAACAATTTATTGGTTTGACTTCCATATATTTAAAAATCTGAAAGAAATCGATTTCTTATTAATTTAAATGTTTTAATTTGTTGGAAGCCTGTCAGAATAGGTTTATTTCTTTCAGAGGGTCTCAGTCACCTTCTCTGAAGAGAATTTTTTCTGTGATTTCCCTGGATTTTAGCTCAAACCCTATGGATTTCACCCAAAGTTTATTGGAATCTTAGAAAGAACCTATGGGCTTCTGACTGGATCAGAACTTCCATGAAAAAAAACTTCCAGAGGAAAATTTCGGCTCAGGGCTGCCCGAGTATCCAAACTGGGAAAACCGCTGGAACGCTGCTTGAGGGAAATCAAGAAAAGAAATTGAAATCCAAATTGAAATTCCCTTTGGAAAACAACAAATAAACTTTTGCCATCTGGGACTGTCTTGATTTCCACAACACTTTTATTAAAAGCAGCCGGCTGCTTTCCCTTGCCTTTGACCGGTTTGAGGAAGGAGAAGATGTTTATTCAAAGAGAAGATGTTTATTTAAGGTTCCTAATTTGTTTAGAGCTGGCAAATTAAACCCCGGGTTGTGCCTGAGTTCTGAGCTCGTTTAAAGAGTTGCTCTGTTTAAAGGAGTTTTTGACGTGGATCCATCCGAGTGTGTCCCGAAATGGGAATCACATGCCCGGAGAAACCAGAGCTTGGCACTTCCCCATGCTGGGATTTGGGAGCACGGGGCTGAAACCCTCCAAACTGAAAGAAAAATGGGAAGATAAAAGAGATTTTCGAAGAAATTCTTCACTTGGTTGCCGATTAATGCCATAAAAGAATCTCCAATTAGCCGAGATTTGCGTTAATTGCGGGGTGTTAATCATTTTTAGCCACTGGAAGGATCAGAACAGGAAGCCAACTGTTAATTTTGGGTAGGAGAGGCCAAGGAAAACCTGCAAAAAGCAGAGAATTGGCCAAAGTCGCTACTGTCACTTCTGTTCCTAGAGAAAAGCAGGAATAATCCCTTGGCTTTCCCCCCAAGGGAAAAGGGTCCGGCTGTGGGCGCATTCCAGAAAATTCCCAACCTCCTCCCTGCTCCTTGAGGTGCTCCCATGGCTCAGTCTGTGCTCTGTGGGATTTAGGGTGTGAGCCAGGGGCTCTGGTGGGATCCAAGCCCCTGGAATTAACCTGGGGAGCAGAGCAACCATCCTGATGGATCCATGGTGGATCACCCGGGATGGCGGATCCATCAGGATTGACGGATCCAATCGATCCCGGGGGAAATGCTGGAGTGACCCAAATTAAGGATGATGAAGGGAGAAACGTGGTCCTTGATGAAGGATTCCAATCAGCAGCTGAATGTGTAGAATTCCCAGGGAATTCAGGATAACTCTCCTGAAGGATCCATCTTCCCCCTCCAGAGTGATTCCTTCAATGATTCCTTCATCAGCTTCTCCCCTCAGCATTCCTTCCTCCACCTGACCAGCCCCATGATTTAGCTGCTCTTAAAAGTTTTCTCCCAGAAAATTATTATTCCATGGGGATTTCCAGTCATCCCTGCTTCCCAAGAAAGCAGCGAGTCTCCTAGAGGTTTTCTGATGGGAATATTCTGTGCTTTAAATGCCTTTTTTTTGGTGAAGCTCCTCCCTTCCTCATTTATTTCTCTTTATTCAACTAATTTAAATCAGCCCAAAATTGTCCAAGATTTTCTACACTGGATGCCTGTAAACATTCAGGTCTCATTACATAAAGGGAAAATTAAAATATCCCAGGAATAGGAGTGGGGTTATATCAGATTTTCCCTGGATGTGAGGGTGGGTTTTGGTGACATCAGGGTCAGTTCTTCGTTTTATTGCTTTTTCTTTTTGCAGTGAAATTTTTGAAGGAGATTGATTCCCTTTTAACCTCCTTTGTTCCCCACCTCTTCTGAGTATTTCTTTGTCATTTGGCCATTAAATTTCAGCAAATTATTTTGAAAAATTAAAGCCATGTCCTCATTCTTGGAGCTGTAATGAAGAGGACCTGTTTTGTTTTTCCAAAATGAGGATAAAGCATTTTTATCAACTCTTTTCCTTCTTTTTTATTTTTTTTTCCATTTTTGGTCAAATACCATAAAATATTATATTTATTATAAACCTATCATCCTCATCAGAGTTCAAAGGCAAATCAATATGAGGATCAATTTGATTTTCCAAGAAGTTACCCCAAAAACTCAGCAAATATTCTCTCCCAGACTGCCTGTGTCTTCAGTGTTGTTACAGACGAGATCTTCGCTCCTCCCCATTCCCAATCTTTATTAAATAATTCTTTATTTCATTATTCCATAATCCAAGACTAAATGAAAAGTCTTTGGTTTATTATTTTAGGGAATTTTTTTGCTTCTGCAGTTGCAGTAACTTCCTTAAGCAGCATCTCCCTGCTCCACAAACCTCTTCTATTTCATTTTCTTTTTTTTTTTTTTTTTTTTTTTTTTTTTTTTTTTTTTTTTTTTTTTTGACTCTGATTCCTGATTTTTCATGTTGAAACCCAGTGACTTTAAAAGACACTGGGAAGCTGTTTGGGCTCCAAACCTGCACTGAAGCTGCAATTCCTTCCTGGATGAATCCCCTTTCTGGGAGTATCTCATTTCCCCAATTATCATCGATTTAATTGCTGTGGAGTCTCTGCTGCAATCACATGAATCTTCTGTGGGTCTGTGTAGCTTCTCCTTGTGGGGACATCCAGGATGGCCAAGGGATGGGATCAGGTGGGATCTGAGGCCTTTGGATGGGATTCCAACATCACTCTGTGCCTTGGTGACATGGGGACATTTCAAAATCACGGGGATTTTAGCTCAAACCCTATGGATTTCACCCAAAGTTTATTGCAATCTTAGAAAGAATCTCTGGACTTCGATGGGCACTGGTTCAGCACTTCCATGAGTGGCAAAAATCTCTTCCAGGTGAGAATTTCAGCTCATCCTCCTCACCTAGGGATTCTCCTGTGTAGTTTCTCCTTGTGGGGGCATCCAGGATGCCAAGGGATGGGATCAGGTGGGATCTGAGGCCTTTGGATGGGCTTCCAACGTCACTCTGTGCCTTTGTCTTGGTGACACGGGGACATTTCAGGCCCACTGCCACTAATGCAGATCTTCCCCTCCCACAGGGGCTCACAAACGCCCTCTCACTCCCTTCTAAATCCTTCAGAAGGCTGAAATCCAGGGGATTCTCAGGTGCTCCCTCGGAATGGAAGGGTGGTCTTGAGACCCTGAGTCACCTCTCAGCCCTGGGGGAAGTCTCAGATGCCCTTGGGGAGCTCAGATCTGGGAATTACGGAATCATGGAATGAGTTGGGTTGGAGGAGACCTTAAAGGTCATCCAGTTCCAGCCCCTGCCATGGGCAGGGACAGCTCCCAGGGTGCTCCAAGTTCTATCCAACCTGGCCTTGGACACTTCCAGGGATCCAGGGGAAGCCACAGCTTCTCTGGGCACCCTGTGCCAGAGCCTCCTCACCTTCCCAGGGAATAATTTCCTCCCAATATCCCACCTAACCCTGCCCTCTCTCAGTTAAAACCCCAAGTCCCATGAAAAAATCAGTGTATGGCTCAGCTGACCCCTCACTAGTGGAGCTGGGAAAGTGATCAATCCGATCCATCACCTGAGTAAGTGGGATCCCTTCTCTGGAGAGAATCTTCCTGTGATTTCCCTGGATTTTAGCCCAAACCCTATGGATTTCACACAAAGTTAATTGCACTCTTAGAAAGACCCTATGGACTTCAATGGGCACTGGTTCAGCACTTCTATGAGTGGCAAAAATCTTCCAGATGAGAATTTCAGCTCATCCTCCTCACCTGAGGATTCTCCTCACCCAAGTTTCTGTTCCTAACTGAAACTGGAGGAACAGAGCCACAATTAGCCCTCCAAAGTGTAATTTTAGGGTTTTTAGATAATTACTTTAATAATTAAGTGTCTTCTGCGGGTGATTGGGTGTCACCTGTTGGGGATATTTCATTTCCCAGTGGCTAAACTGAGGTGAGAAGTGTTTCACTCCCCAGCTGCTTTGGAAGCCCCACCCTGAAATTCCTGGATATAACTTTTTCCACCTTGTGGGATTCTGCTGAGTCCCACCCTTTCAGCCCAGGGCTGGTTTCATCCTTCATCGATTTTAAGGACAGAGACAAGAAAAGTTGCTTTTTTGATGATTTATTTTCAATTTTCTGCCACTCAACCCCCTGAATTCCAACAACGCCTCTGCCATAATAAGCAAACAGCAGGCAGAAATACAGATTTATGGCAGAAATGCACTTGGCCGGATCCCTTTTCCCTGACTATTCCCAAAAGCTGCATGGTTCCTCCACTCCTCTAACCTCAATGTACATAACAAATTCCTTTTGTTTGTTTTTTGTCACTTCCAGGCTGAAAGTCCATAACTAACAGCAAATGGTGGTTTGTTTTCCATGCCACGGTTGTATTATTTATGTCCTGGCCGGGTTTATAACTTTCACTCCCCATTTCTCGAAGAAAGGCCTCTGATGGCCATTAATTTGATGATGTATCCGGAAGGAACGTGCCAGAACTTGTCTCCCAATAAATTGGAATGGACGGGAATGGGTTTGGGCCCTTGCCAGATAATTGGGTTTGAGGGTTTTCCTTCTCGGGCTGATTTGGACAGAAGAGCTGCATTTAACATCTGCCTGAAAACAGAGGAAGAAAGGCAGGGCAGGGAAGAGAGGGGGAATAAACGGCACCTTTTCACCAAAAAAAAAAGGGATTTTCTCTTGTCTCCGTGATGAATCAGCTGAGTCCTGAATCCATGAATTGCCAGGTCCAGGGGTGGCAGGTGGGGACACTGAAGGTGGAAGTTGAGAGGGTGGAAAAGGCCAGGATGGATGGGACTTGGGGCAAAGCAAGGAACTGGTTGGGTGGGAAGAGCCCTCTTTCCATCCCTGGAAGTGTCCAAGGCTGGGTTGGAGTTTGGAGCAGCCTGGGGCAGTGGGAATTGTCCCTGCCCATGGCAGGGGGTGGCACTGGATCATCTTTGAGGTCCCTTCCCACCCAAAGCATTCCTTGATTCCAGCTGGGTCTCCATTCGCCCCCTCTGTGGTGATAAAACGTGTCAGGAAGGTGAATCCACCTCACCCATCTCCGTTGTGTAGGAGTAAATTATATTCTGTGTGTAATTACTGCTTTAACTGGACATGGAGGGGTTTTAGAACATGAGACTAAGCCTAGAATGATGTAATATTTTTAGTACATTAATTAGTGGGCTTCGGGGGGAAAAAATTAACTTTTCAGGTATAGAAGCTGTTTTTGAGTGATAGGCAGAGATAGAAGAAGGGGGAAAGGTTTTAAACTAAAATAAGTGATTTAGATTAGATTTTGGAAGGAAATTCTTCTCTGGGAGGGTGTGAGGCCTCCAGAGGAGCTGTGGCTGTCCCTGCATCCCTGGAAGTGTCCAAGGCCAGGCTGGAGAGGGTTTGGAGCACCCTGGGAGAGTGGAAGGTGTCCCTGCCCACAGAATGGAGCAAGATGAGCGTTCCGATCCTTCCAACCCAACTCATTTTGGGATCCTTCCAAACCTCAAGTGGATATTTTCCCCTCCCTTCCAGCTGCTGGGTTGTGAGGAGGGAGGTGAGGAAGAGGAGCCAAGCCATGCCCTGGTGAGTTCAGTGTCTCTGACAAAGGAGCTGGGCTGGGTTGGGCTTTATTCCTGGTTTTATATAAAATATTTATGGACTGCAGGCTCAGGGGGGCCGTAACTGATGTGCAAAAGGAGGCAAACCCACGCCAAGAGTGAGAAATGGACCTAAAAACCATCCCGAGCTCAGAGACAGGGAGAGGCTCCCTCTGACACCCACGGGGGGAAAATCCCTAGGGATATTGAGGCCAGCTTAATTGGCCAATGACGGAATTAATAACAATTAATTCCCTGTCTGTAGGAGCCTCAGGATCAATTCCAGAGGGTTTTTTTTCCCTTTACAAAATGATCTGTGTGTTGTGGTGGCTGTAATGAGGAAGGAGTGGGTGGGGTTCTTTCTCTGGGATGTGGGATCATTCCCAGCCTTTATCAGACGGGGTGATTTCACTGCCTGGAGTGACCAATATCCCTGCCTCCAACATGCAAAAACACTTAGAGATGGAGAATTCTCTCCAGAATTCCATGAAATCCAGCAGGATTTGGCTCAGCACCTTCACCCTCATTTTTTTTCCTCCTTGAAAAGGCAGGGATTGGAAATCCATGGGGATATCCCACTGCTGGCCCACCAGACTGAGCTGCAGGAATCACCTGCCAAGGAAGAAAACAAACCCTCGCGTGGTTTGCTGTGCACACAAGAGAATGAAACCGTGGAAAAATGTTTAAATGCACAAAATTAAAGTTGGACACAAGGAGAAATAAGTGTCACTGTCATCATTTGAAAGCAAATTCTTTTTTTACCTGGTTCCTTTTCATGATTTCTCCTTTAATTATTTTGGGGTTTTAACAATGAATATTTCCCTTTCCTGCACGTGATTATTTTTGGTTGGATTTTGCCAAAACATAATTTTTAAAAAGTGTTTTAAGAGAAACTGGACTTTTTAAATTAGAATAACACCTTTCATGGTGATATTGCATTACTTTGGATGATTTGTTCTACATGTGGAGGTAGATTTTACTTCCAAGAGAGAAGCATCCTGCCCTTGAAAATGTCCAGGGAAGGCAAGAGGGATGGTGGTTATTATTATTATTATTATTATTATTATTATTATTATTATTATTATTATTATTATTATTATTATTATTATTATTAT